>NDGN011556159.1:0-13707 GCA_002564285.1 Tympanoctomys barrerae | reverse complement strand
AAAAAAAAAAAAGGAAAAAAGAAAAAAAAAAAGAAAAAGTTGGGCAATATGAAGCCTATGCCATCAAACTATAAGGGCAGTTCTTGAATATCAATTATCATTGACTTATTTGCTTAAAAATCATTACCTCTTTTTGCTAACTAGATTTAAAAGATTTTCTTTTTTTTTTCTTTTGCATAAAACAGACTTGTCTCTTTAACACAGTTATGTTTTTCTTTTTTGTTTTGTTTTTTGCTGTTTGACCTTAAAGGAGCTATTAACTTTATTAAACGTTAGTCTCCCCTTGCTTAAAAGGGAGGAAGTAATAACAAGAGACTTGATGTGCCAATTAAAGGAGAATGCGCAGATAAACTGTCTAGGACAGCACTTGGCACACATTCCGGGCTTAGGAAATACCTGCCCACTTCTCTTTGTGAAAGGAAAATCAAACTAGCTGGTGACGACGGCTTCTGCATTAGAAGGCAGTGATACGGAGGCCCGAATTGTCTGAGTTGATAAGATTATCTAGATTGCTGTTAAATCTCCCTGTCACTTTGTACCGGGGAGGCTGAGACTCTTAACTCTAAAACAGAATCTTCCAAAAAGCAGCCCTTTACGAGGGCACTCTGAAAGACTCTTTGTGGTGGCAGACAATACCCAGAGTGTGCCTTGCAGATAGACAATACGGTAAAGCACCGCGTTAATCTTGCCTCAAATCCTATTTCATGTCTTCCGGACCCTGCAAAGGGGAGATGGGGGGAAAACAATTGATCTATTGAGAATCACAGGCTGACCTCCAACTGAGACTTCTACCTGGGTGACTACATTTGGAAAGAGAACAAGTGTCTTGGCCTCAACCAGAGGTGGTTTCCTGTTCCCTCGCTGAGACTGGCTGCGGTTCAGCTATGAACTCGGCTAGCAAGACTGTGACACTGGAAAAGACATTTAAAGTGCCCACCCAGTTAGGATTTAATTAATTGTCACACAGGAACCAACAGTTTCCTCCCACTCTAGGGGAAAATAGGAGGCTGGCAGCTGGCTACTTCCAGGGTGCCAACTCAGTCCTTTGAGGACTGCAGACTGCACCTGTGCCAAGAGGTTTAAAGATGAAGTTTAGAGGACGCAGGGCCTCCTGAAGTGCAGGTCGTGAATGAACCTGCTTGTCAGCTTGTTTCCTGCAAAGCTTCAAAGTCACAAAACTCTTTTTTTAGCCTTATTGACATAGAATCTCCTAATAGGAATTGTATATGTTTAATGTTCATAATTGAATGTTTTGATACATGTATGATTCCAAAACAATTTTCACATCCCACCTAATTAACATACCTGTCACCTTTCATTGGAACTATTTTCTTTTGTATAATGAAATACTCATGATCTATCCTTTTAGCACATTTTAAGTATATTATATCATTAATGGTAGCCGCCACACTGTAAGTTATATCTCTAGAACTTGAGTAGATTTTGAACCTTTGACAAACATCTTCCGCCTTCTGGAAAGCACTACTATTCTGTTCTCCTTAGAGTTTGAGTATTTTAGATGGTGCAATATTTGTTTTTCTTTACCTGGCTAATTTCAGTTAGCATGATATCCTCCAAGTTCATTCCAGTCTATGCAAATGTCAGAATTTCCTTTTTGGGGATCAATATTCCATGGTGTGTGTGTTGTGTGTTTGTGTGTGTATTTGTGTGTGCGCATATGCACACATACACAACACATTTCGGTTTACATTGATTAGTCAACAGCCACTTTGGTTGATTTTGTAGCTTTGCTATTGTGAATAATGGTACAGTGAACTTGGAGGTGTAATTCTGGAGGTATTTCCAAGAACTGGGTTTGCTGAATCCTACAGTAGTTCTAGTTCTAATTCGTTGAGGCATTGACTTAGTGCTTTCCATTGGGACTTTATTAATTTGCACTCCTACAACAGAGCACAAAGGTCCCCTTTTCTCTACATACTTGCCAACACTTATCTTTTGTTCTGATTAAAGCCATTCTATCAGGTATGAGGTGATATTTTGTTGTAATGTGACTTCCATTTCCCTGGTGACTAGTAATGTTGGAAATCTTTTGCTCTGTTGCTCACTCGTATAACATCTATTGAGAAGTTCCTGTGTAGGTCCCTTGTTCACTTGGAAATCTGGTTTTTTTTTTTTTTTTTTTTTTTTTTTGGCATTTTTCCATTGAGTTATACAGACTCTGTAAATATTTGGATATTCACCCGTTATCAAATAATGGCTTGCAAATTGGTTTCCTTCTTCACTTTCCTATTTCTTTGGCTGTATGATGCAGTTCCTCTTGTATATTTGCACTTCTCTAGGCCAACAAAAGTTCATTTTGCCAACATCAAGAAACTTTTGCTCTATGCATCAATCATTTCTTTTACTCTCAAAAATATTCACAAGCCTTTGCAAGAGCATCTGTGTGCCTTTTTCTTTTTTAAAAAAATTAGTATGTGTTGGCAGTACATAAGGTTTACATTCCTTATCTTTTTCCTGACTGCCAGTTTTGTCGTTCCCATTTGTTGACTATCACTCCATGCCAGGTACTTCCCTTTAGTGAACAATACCTTGTAAAATATTGAAAGCAATTCTAGTTACTGTATTTACCCCGGACTGGGTCACCCACTGAGGAGTGGCTGTGTGAGCAAGCTTGGGTAGGAAACTGGCATTTCCAGGACCTCACGGTTTTATGCATTTTCAAGCCAACTGGCTTCTGCCAGCTGGATATTTCTGAAGAAGAGTAGGAGTCTAGCTTCGGGAGCAAAATCATCCCACAGGCTACTGTGCAAGCAACAGATACGGTGGCACATAGTGTAGCTTCTGCCACAGTCACACGCTTTCCCCACTGACCTGGTCATGCCTGTAATTTTGTGCATGTGTGTAAGATCCCTTGGTTAAAGACTGGCTATCAGTTGCAATTCCAGTGAGGGCATCCTGTTTCTCTCTGCAGTTGTGCATAATTCAGCATAAGTGGTGTTAACTAAACACATGATTAAATGACTGTACATGGATGAAGAGATTAAGGCTCAAAGAAGCGAAATGGCACTACCGTCTGCCAGATGGGTTCTCTAGGGGAACTTGGCATAGGGACTCGATTTTATGTGAATGTGTGTTCGTTGCTCTTTGTCAGTGTAAGAGTGTCTCCATGGATCAGATGGCACTGTATGGCATATTTGTGAGCTTTGGTTCACTTGATAAAATTAGAGAACTAACAATTTCACATAGTATTTTACAATTGAGCTGATTCTGGAAATTCAGATTGTACATGGGAGAACACAAGGTAGATCTCCTGTAGAGAGCAGATGTGTCCCGGTGTCACTCATTACCGTCACCATATTGTCACTGCTTCTCCCTGCTTTGTACACTCTCATTGCTAGTCTTTGGGATCTTGGATATTTTATGGCATCACTGTTCTAGATTTTCTAAGGAGGTCTTAGGAATTTTTTAAAGGAATATATTAAGATTTCATTAGATGAATCAAAGCAGAATTTTTAAAAGGCTTCATAAGATAAAGAACTCAATATCAAAAAATTCTTCTCTGGGGAAATCTCTTAATGTGTAGAGTAGGAAGAAGGAATAACAACTTGGTTTTTCCTACCATCCACCATCTCCAACTTAGTATTACCTTGCATATTTCTGGATTTTTTTTCTTCCTCATGGTATGGAAGTGGTAATCTTTTTTGCTATCCTTTTAAAAACAAGGTCAATGAGTGAAGTGCAATTTCAGTGATAGAGTCCGTCATCCCAACTGCTTGCTGAAACCACAGTAGAGAGTTTGAAATTTTAGCTACCTAGCAGGAACAGGCTTGCCTGCGACACCTCTCTGTCATTGACATCAACAACGTCACAACAGCAAGCTTGAGCACAAACAATTCTTACTTCCAGCCTATTGTTTTCAGTAAAACCAGTATGCATGCACATGTATGCGTGCGTGTGTGTGTGTTCACCCATTTAAAATATTAAAGTGTGCAATCTAATGGTTTTGGTATATTTGTAGAGTTTTACAACATGCAACACTGTTATTATTTTATGACTCAGGAAAGAGCAATAACTTAGTTCCTTAGATATAGTAGACTTCTTGAAAGAAAATGGGTCAGATAGTTTTGAAAATTTGTTCTTTCATGAGGTCAACTTTTTCCAACCAAAGGGAAAAATGACAGAACTCTCAGGCATTTTTATAGAACCAAAGCATTTATTCTGGAGAAGAACTTGACATGATATATATTATATGAGCCTGGTAATGTTTCTTACTAAGTCTCTGTTTGAAACTCACTACTCATTAAAATGTCCTTAAATGTAGTCCGTGTTTGCTGTTAAGTAAAAACCAATAAATATTTTATAATATAGTGAAAAGGAAACTTGAGTATAAATCATCATAACTGACTTAGCCTTCTTGTTAACCTGATAATTTTAGTAAAAGCCCTAAAATGTTTGAATTTAGGTGATTATATCTGTAAAATGAGAGAAATAATCTGTAAATACTCTTCCAGCTTTTAGCTGCAATTCTGTGGTTTTATTATTTTAAAAACAGATTGAATCCTTCACATAATCTGATTGCATACACGCGACACTGAAAGTAACAGATTAGGATGAGCATAAAGGTGCATATTTAAAGAAATATTTAGGCCGCTAGCACCGTGGAACACGGTCTAATTGCTGTGTGAGCAAGCATTTTCAGTTTCCACCTATGTCTTCTTGTGTTAAGAACAAGCTATCGTTACGTGTTTGGGGCCCACAAAGCGGACGATGTCCATGAGTGGTTGATAAAGGCTGTGATGGGAGAACGAGTGTCTGTTACTGAGCACACGTGCAGAGCACGGTGGGTGTTGGGGTGGACAACACCGCAGGAGTCGGTGAGACTGTGTCAGGGCAGCGGGGAACCTGAACACCAACCTTAGCTCTCAGAAAACGTGGGTGCCCTCTGCGGGCTGGGAGTAAGTAGTCAGAAACTTGGGCAATGAGGGGATCGCAGCAAGGGCAGGCATTTGGTAAATATAGCAACACTTATTGCTTACTGGTTTGGGACTACACAGATATATTATTTATATTTGTTATGTCTGACATGGTAACTTTTATGTGTCTGTAAGCAATCTTGAAAAAGAAATCGTGCAAGCCCTGTGATTTAATAATGTTAGCCATTAAACAGGGACCAGAGCTCCAGAACACCGCAAACCATGTGTCCCTTGTTTGTCCTTTAGCTTGGCCAGGAATATCCTTCTATCGGCTCTTCCTGGTGTCACCTGCGCAGGCTTGCGCTCTGTCTCTCCAATTCCCTCCCCTCCCCTCCCCCTTTCGTTCCCTTCTTCTCTCCCCTCCCCTTTTCTTTCTTTTTCTTCCTTCCTTCCTCCCTCCCTTCACTTTGTCTGCCTGCCTCCCAACCTTCCTCCCTCCTTTCCTTTCTCTCTCCCTCATTCTTTCCTTTCCTTCTAGTTTCCTCTACTACAAAAGCTGCAGTTAGTATTGTGTGCAGTCAAGTTAGCCAATGCATTTCTCACAGTATGTTAAGGGGTGAAAGTTGGCAACATTCACAAAGCTGGTTAATTTGCCCCTTGGCAACCGAGGAAGGCAGGAAATAAGACTGCGGCCTTCGTTCTGCCTTGACCTAAATCTCAGATTTTCATGAACTGCAGCTTTCTCCAGAAATACACAGCTAAGGCTGGGAAAGGATTTGATGACCATTTCATTGTACCTCCCTTCCGCTCATCCCTCCCTTCCTCTCCCAAACTTGCTGGAGCTCTTCCCTGTGGGGACTTGACTGACAGAAATAGCCACTCAGCCCCTACCCTGTGACTCTTTATCCACCAGCCCTGGAGCTTAGACCACGGGTGTGCTCAGGAATAAGAACAAAGATGACCAGGACCTTGGGGCTCTGTCATGAATCCTTAGTTTGGTCAAACAATAGCTTCTAGGCAAAGCACACCTGTCGAGGAATAGCAGAGGGTCACCACACTGTGAGATAAACTCAGCCCAAGCCCCGTCTGTCATGTGCCAAGGAGCTTTTCCATCTGCCTGGGAACACAGCCCCAAGGTGCTTTTGATTCCCCCTAGTGGGTCCAGAGTTGTTTCTTACAGACATTCAAATGTCCTTCAGACAAAAATTTTCAGGCCCCACTCCAAAGCTTAAAAAGCTTAATTTCTTGAAAGAAAGGGAGAAAGTTTACATATCCAATACCTTTAGGGGACTGTCTTGCCAGTTGTTACTTAGAAACCATTGTCCTGAGACTCCCTGAAAGGATGTGGGTGCAGGGGAGAGACAGAAGGGAGTCGCTCTGCACTCTGCCTGGGTAAATGAGAAGAGAATCATAAACAGGACCCTGGCTGCCTGAGGACAGTGGTCGCTAAGGCCTGGCCCCCCTCCCTCACCTCCCACCTCCGCTCCTCTGTGCTCCTACCACAGGAGAGCAGAGAGCAGAGCAGCCCAAGCAGACAGCTGGGCCACGCCGCGGCTCTGGCAGAAAGAGCCCCGCCTCACCCTCCAAGAGCAGGTTTTCAAGGGTTCTGCAAATCCACCCCAGTGGAGAGGCTGCCTTCACACTGCACAGCAGCGTGGTGAAGCCCGTGAGCCATCCCAGTGGATGGCTAAGCAGCACCCAGGGCTGTCCTGCAGGACATGTTTCCAGCGTGTGTGGCACGCGCAGCTGTGGCAGGGCAACGCTGGCTGGCATCGGGTGCTGACCTGTCGTGTAGGGCACAGGCGGCCTTAACAGGGCGCCAGTGATAGAGGGAAACACCATGACTCCCAACCTGCTAGGTGTCAGATACATCGAGTTTGTGTTCCCCAAAATCGCAGGATGAATTCAAAGGAACAGCGGGGGTGAAGAGGAGGAAACTTTTATGGAGACAGCTCCTGAGAGACAGGAGGGGACCCAAAAATGGACAGCCAAGGAGCCCACTTTTCAAAGGAAGTTTTATAGAGCAAAATCACTAGGTGGGTACAACGTGGATCAGAATGATGACCAGCCAATAGCATCCCAAGTCTAGTCGCACAGGCAACAATGATGGGGGGAGCAGGTCATGCGACAGGTGCACATGGACAGAACAAGAACCTTTTTAGGATGGGATGGATCGTAAGGTCCTGGTCACCCACCGAGGTGACTGATGTCTATCTAGACTTTATTGGACCAGGTGAGTATAATCTTTAATTCATTGCTCATCCCATGGGGAGGCACGTAGGCCTGGTCATTGCGTTTTTATCTTGAGGCCTAACCTCCACAGAGGTGCCTCCAGCTACAGGTGCTCTGTGTCATCATCTTCTGCTCCAGCCCCAAGGGCCACGCCCTGATTGGCTGCCTATAATATTTCTACCTAACTTAGCTGTCTCTAATACCAAGGTGATATGAGGAAGACAATGGGGTAGGACGGAGAGAAATGACCTGTAGGATTACCTCTTCCTGGACATTGGTGCCTCTTTCTCATTCCTATTAAGATTTCAGAAGGGCCACGGCACCACATGTCTAGTACCACAACCAGCAAGGAGAGAAAATTAGCTTTTCTTCTTAAATGACCCGCTTGTGGACTCAGCTGTGGCCCCCACTCAACACTATGTAGGAAAACAGAGACACTTTAAAAGTTGTTTTTATGATGTTTAAACAGGAGAGTAGTGTGGGAGAAGGGAGGGAAATTGATTGCGGCTTTGTAGAAACAAAAATAACTAGGCAGAGTGAGCGAAACACATTCTAGATATCTTCAAATGTCTTCTCTGCTCAAAAATTTGTTGAACCAAATCATGATTCACATTGTTCAGCTTTGCCAGCGAAGTGCAATTAGATGGATACAATTTGCCTTTCCTGCATGCAAAAGTGAATGAGATTTTAGGTGATCTTATCAACAGAACATTTCCTCTGTAGCCTAAACTTAATGATGCTAATCTCCATATTTTTGAGGAATGATGAACAGTTCACTCATTAACACTGTGGGGTTCTTCGTTCAGATAAGAATTTTGTAAACCAATTATAACAACTGTATTTCACTTTTAATTATTCCACATTAATATTTAGCAGGCTTAATTTTATGGTTGCTGTGTAACAATTCTCCCTTAGAACAAGCCATAAAATTTACTTTTCACGCTAATCATTTTTTTTTAAAAATGTATTTGTAGCTCAAACTCATAGTGATCCTCCTGTCTTTCAGCCTCCCCCAGGGCTGGGATTATAGGCATGTGCCACCATGCCCAGACTCAGTAGCCTGTTCAGAGTACCCAGGGGCAGGGCCGACATGGCATGTGGTGCTAGGCATTGAACCCTGGTCCCTGTGTCCCTGTGTCTGCCTAAGCAGGTGCTTAGTCCACTGAGCTATCTCACCGGCCTCCAAGCTAATCAGCTTTAGAAAAAATACTATATTTGACTTTAGTGGATAAATTTCAAAATGAGCAGTGGTGACATGTGCTTATGGGAAGCTCCTGAAGGGGGTCAGCGTGTAACACCAGCTTGAGACCTCTCTCTGTGACCGGATCTGGATCTTGAGTCCTTGTTTTGGGCAAGCAAGACGGAAGCTGGCAAAACAGCAAATGCAAGCGAGTGTGGGCAGTGGCCAACTGCGTGTTTATAGGGAAGCACAAAAGGCAAGCTCTCCAATAGTAGTCAGGCAGGGGTGTTCTGTAAGGTAGATACCATAGAGGCTCACGTCCAATAGCATTTCATACAGGTTTTGGTACCAGAGTACAGGTTAGAAGGCAAGGACGCTCCTGGTTGCAAGTTGGCCCTCGCAGTCTGGGACAGAAGCTGTTCCGTGGCATTTCTCTTTTTGCAGTGACTCTTCCATTGGGTTAAGGACCAGTTCTTTGTCTCCTGCATTTTATCAGGGCTCAGACAGTCCACTGTGATATGCTAACTCACTTGGGCCTGACTTTCAGTCTATCTACCCAGGAATCGTATGCTATCTGCCTAGCTTTTCCTGTCTCCTGGCTTCATCATGAGCCTATGGCCCTCTGTGGAGGAAGAACAGGTAACAGTCACCTCCCTCAACCTGCAGTGACTTCTAAAATATGGATGAGTAGAGCTTCAGCACCAGTGAAGACTGCAGAGGTAGTCAAGGAATTAAATCTTGGGGGAAAGATAAGGAAGGTATGGCAAACAAAGCGTAGGATCTAAAGACAACACCATACAAATAGATACATGAAATGCATTTATCATATTAGCCATAAGATGTTCTAGTCTCTGAATTCCAGAAGCTGTTCCTTGAAGAACACACCCTGCTGCTCCCTGTGGTTAGGATAATGAACCAGTTCCAAGAGTGTTGCTGTGTGTCTTCTCTCCATCCTAAAGGATTTGGGGGTGCAGGCTCCCAACACTCTGGTGCTATTGCTCAGGAAATACTATTACTGCATAGAAAAGCAGTCATGGGGCGGATACTTAAAAATTAAGGTGATGAGTCTTTTAAGCATCCTTTGTTGAAGATATGGGCTTGGGAACTTATTACCTTCCTTAAGTTCCCAGTTCTGCCTGTTTCATGACTGTGAAATCGGTATTGCCAACTGTACTCCTGTGTACCTCAAGGGCATGAGTGTGATGGCCCACATATTCTTCCATATCTCTGCAAAGGTAATGGCAGGCAGTGACAGGAGAAAACCCAGTGGGCTGGTTTGCATCCTAACCCCACCTCAGGTTGGCTATTTGTCCTTGGGCCAAATCCCAGATCCTTCTTTCTGAATCCCAGAATCCCCTTTTGTTAACAACAGGTAATAGCATCTTGCTAATTAGTTGATAATTAAATGAGATAACATACATAAAAGACTTAGCATTTTTGCTAAGAAAAGCTGAAAGAAAACTTTTTTGTTAGATTCAAGATTCATTAGTAGCACTCATTAACCATTAATGGAGTTGATTCTAGAAAAATTTTATTACCAAAAAATCTTTCTTCTTGACATCTCTTCCATTTTATATTTTAACAATAATTTATTTTCCTAATAGTAATAATATAAAATTCTATGAAATATGGACATATGTATATGACTGTGTGTACACACGTGTGTGAGATCACAGGGGTCAGCAAAAATACCATAGATTCAAATCACTTGGACTTACTTTTGCTTAATTTTTATTTTTCATGGATCTGATGATTAAAAAATTGAATAACTTGAGGACTTCTTTTAAATTATTCCTTCTTTATTGGCACTTTCCTGTCCCATTTCATCTTTTCCCTCCCCTTTGTTTTTGCAACAACAGCAAAAGAATTTTAGCAAAATCCTCTTTAAATAGAAAAACAATTATGGTATTTTATCTTAGATTATTTCTATAAATGCTTATATGCCTGTTACAGTAGAACAAAATAGTTCAGTATCTCAATATGGTAAACACGACTGCTCCACCTCAGAATTTAACAGTTTCCTCCTATATAAAGTAGAAAAATCATTATTGCATATCTTTTTTCCCCTTTCAGTGAAGTTTCTGAGATTCCTAAGACTCATACAGTTAAATTATCTATAAAATAACTGACTTCCTACTAACTTGTTCAAGAATGTACCAAGTTTCAAGGGTAAAGAAACAGAATACTTTATTATAAAACTTATAAAATAATTAAATATTACACATATATTTTGACTTTTCTCTATAATCCATGGTTTTATGCAACATTTTTCCTCAGAATTAATATCACTTACTCAGAGAAGCAAGTGAGAACACATAATAGGCTATTAATAAATTAACTTTTCCATAAAATAATAAAATGATAATTATATAAAGACACAAATAACTTGCAATTTTTCAGAGGGCAACAATGTGGTGGTGGTGGGAAGCCATTTTTTCCTCATGGTAAAATGGCTACCCCTTGAGGCCAAGCCAAAGAGATTGAGAAAAGCTCCTAACCATTATTTCTGTGAGATTCAAGAACTTGTGGTTTTAATTACCATGGGGTTAAAGGATGCTGCTAAATTTAACAAACCACCATCTGGCTGGTTATGCTGAGATGGCTCGTTTCTGTCTGAATTGAGACATTTTAAAGCAGTAAAATTGGGTTACATTCATCAAAGACATTGACGAATAGAGTGGCATCATACAAATACACCCTTTATAACCACTTCTCATGGACTTACAGGAGGACTGTCTTCTAAGCTACTTTGGTTTTGGCAAAATAGTGTGGTGTTTTTCCAATTTAGGACATATTTTAGCTTATTAGTACCTATCGATGGTTGGCTTCTGATGACTGAGAATATCACTTGAAACATCGTGAAATACTCTCATTGAAGGGTCATGGCATATTGTGATTTATTAATATTAATGTAGCAAGAATACAGATGGATTTTCTCTTGCCTGTTTTTTCCCCTTAACTTAATTGCAGGGCAAATTTAAACATGTCAGTCAGTAGGAAACAACCACAAACAGGATTTAGTTTCCCAGAATGATGGTAATATGTACAGGCCATTATAAATGACAGGTTTCTCTCCTTCAGACACCGTTATTGTGCCATTTAGCTCTTCCTAGATTTTTTTTTACCAGAACGGAACAGACGAATCACCAATGCTCATGCCCAAAGAGCAGGCCCCAGGCTGCTGAGCAAGCACCAAAAGTGATGAGGTTGGTATGATGTGTGAAAGACATCGACATTTATCTCTTTTGAGGTTCCCCCGCCCAGTGTGAATTTCAGCCACATGGTGATCTCAAATAGTTCATTGTGTTCTCTTCTTTGGAACACTTTTCAAATTTTTAGCTTTAGTCTTGGAGACTCACTAAGTAGAATATATTTTTATCAACAACAACAACACACATACACACACACACACACACACACTAAATAAACATAACACAAGGCTTGCCAGTCCAGCAGCAAGCACAATTGTGAGCACCATTTGTCTCCTGATGTAACTCCTGATTTGCGTGTTCACAGCTTAGGTCGAACTCTAAACTCCACGCAATAGCCCGGCATCCATGTTTGACTGGTATTCCATCCAGATTTGACTGGACCCAAAGTCTTAAAGGACCTTTTTTTTAAAAAAAAAAAAAAGATGTCTTTTCCACTGACTCTTTGGAATTTCAAAGAGAAGGAAAGGGGCCTGCCTCCGAGATCCTGAGACACTCAATCTGTCAAACGGCAAACTGACACAGCTCAGTGTGATGCGTCACTTCTTTTGGGTAACAGTGCAAATCAGTTTTCTCTTTCTTACTTTGCTAAGTCAGATTTGTCATCGCTTCTCATATTCAAGTGCTTCAGAGTACCTTGTGCTCCGGGACACTGATTAGGGAGACCGGCATCAGCCTGCGTGCTCCTCAGACTGTGTAGCACCATATGAAGGGTCACAGTGCCCAGCCAGGGATTGAAGGGCCTGGTCCCTGTGGAGGCTGAAAGGCAGGAGTATTCTGATGGGGGAGCCATGGAGTGTCCCCAACTTCAGCTCTTCCTTGTGCAGGACTTGCAGCACTGTTTCCCGTAGAACTTGTGATTGCAGGCCCCATGCTGAGGGACCAGGTGGCACCAGCTGAAGAAGTCTATACACGATGGATCCTCTAAAATGACACAAGACATTTAGCGCGTTAGTGGGAGGCTCCACCTTCATCTTAGATGAGAGTCTGTGGGACAATGACTTTGGGCCTCTGTGTTGGGCGATAAGGTGCAGGATGAAGGTATCAAAAGGGACTGTGACCCTCGGCAAGGTCGAAATGCGCGAAAAATAGATGCTAAGTTGCATGTAGTAAGAGATCAATGCTTTACCCTCCCACATTGCCTTAAGCCACTATAAACTGGAGTGGTGAGGGAGGTGCCCTAGAATGGCACATTAGAGACCCCTAGGGCTTTTGGGTTTTTTTTTTTTTTTTTGGTCTTTGAGACAGGGTCTCGCTATGCAGCTCAAGCTGGCCTTGAGCTCACCCTGCAGCCCAGACTAGTCTGGAATTCACGATGATCCTCCTGCCTCAGTTTCCTGAGGGCTGGGATCCCCACTTCACCCCCTAGGGAATTTTGTTAAACCACTGATTCAGATTCAGAAGGTCTAGAGAGGGAGCTGCAGGCCTGTATTTCTGCAAATCACCCAAGGGTGCTGGTGGCCAAGGGTGAGGTGGGGGCTTAATACAGTCATCACCTGGACATGAGACTGAGCTACAATGTGCTGTGAAGGTTTAAATCAATCTCCTAGCCAGTTTAAAAAAAAAAAAGTACCCTTAATATCTGCCCTTGCTAATTTTATTAGCTGCTTACAGAAAATGAGCTCTGTCAGTATCCTTGGAAGCAGGATCATGAACATCTGAGATTGTTGGATACAACTTAGGAGATGAGGAATGCAAGTGCAATCATAGGTAACACTTTCTTTACCCCAACATGAATGCATAATGTAGGAGGGGCTAGGGGCCCATGGCTGTCATACATATTTAACATTTATTTTTCACTTTGAAAATAGGATCTTTGTAAAGTGCCTGCTTAGGCAAAACACAGCAACCAGGGTTCAATCCCCTGTGTGTTGTGCCGATCCTCCTGAGATGGGATTGAGACTGGGCATGATGGTGTATGCCTGTAATCCCAGAGTTTGGGAGGCTGAAAACAGGAGAATCACTCTGAGTCCAATCTACATAGTGAGACCTTGTAGACCCTGTAGATCCTGTCCTAAAAATACAGAAAGAAGAAGAAGAAGAAGAAGAGGGGGAGGGGAGAGGAAGAGGGGGAGGAGGGGGGGGAAGAGAAGAAGAGAGAAGAAAGGAGGGAGCGGAGTGGGGCGGAGGCGGAGGCGGAGGCGGAGACGGAGGCGGAGGAGGGAGGAGGAGGAGGAGGAAGAGGAGGAGGAGGAGGAGGAGGAGGAGGAGG
>NDGN011556157.1:13735-28238 GCA_002564285.1 Tympanoctomys barrerae | reverse complement strand
ACACACACACACACACACACACACACACACACACAAATAAATAAATAAAATTTAAAAAAACAACAATTCCTTCCCCATAGATATCTGATATATCTGCATAATCTTAAAGGAAGATCTTCTATACTGTAAATGCAGGGCTAATGTTAGTAAAAAAATAGATGTAAACCATTATTGCATGATTTATGTGAATTATCCTGTAAGTTTAACTCTCAGCTTGCAGGGTATCTTTATATGAAGACAATAAGTAAAAGAAAGGATCATGTCCTTTGGGATGGAGGTGTTGGGGAGGATTCTGTGAACCTGGAAATGTAGAGTTTCTAATTCTGCTGAGTTTATGCTGTCAGGAGAAGAGGCCTGGTCATATTCAGTATTGCAGCTTCTCTAAAAATTCTTTACAGCCTACTGAAAGCACTAATATTCTTCCCTGATACAATTACTAAGCAGGACAATACTGAAATCCTCTAATATCCACACAAGTGCTTTGGCCTGTATGGCTGTACCCAGCTTCAAATCTAAGATGACACCTAGAAGTGAGGGTCTCAGCTTCATCCTTGAGAAGGTACACTACAACCCCAAGGAACTAGTTATATTCCTTTTTTCTTTCAAGCAGAGATTGTGGAACAAATATGTGACTGGAATTTGTGAGCCTCGGGTAATGAGGAGAGAAACATACATTTGGGTCAGGCTGAATTTCTTGATATTGTCATGCTAAGCCAAGACACTGGGTTTAATATCTCAGCTCAAAGAGTTCAGCAGCTGTCTAAGGTGTATGGCTGGTGAGCTCATCAGTGTGAGTCTGTGTCAGAAGGCTCCAGAAACAGGAGATTGGTGCTCATTGGTGATGCTAGCAAAAGAAACATCATTTAAGTCAACTGGAGCTCTTCAGAACAGGTGCCTACTCTTTTCTGCTTTTTCCTTTTTGTTCCAATCAGGTTACCAACCTGTTTATTGATACCATGCACAACTACAGTGGATCTTCCACACAGTTTGCTGTCTCACCTGCCAGCCATCTCTGAAAATACCCCATAAACACAGGACTGTGTACTGCTAATCTGCTGTGCATTTCTTATTCCAGTTAAATTTACATATCACAATTAACAGGCAGAGAGTTTTCAAAGATAATTAGGGGTTCTCAGTTGGGTCTGGTCCTCCAGGTCTCAATTTATTAATGACCTGACACTCCTCAAAGGTAGAAGCATCATTTCAACACCCGGGAGAAACACTGGCAGGAATGAGAAAATACAGACAAGAAGACAAAAGCTGGAATATGTGGTGGCTGGTCTGCCCAGTTGGTGAAAAGAACCCACCAGTACAACAAAAAGGACATTTATTTATACCTTTGCAAAGTTAGTTACACATGACACAAGGTTGCCAAGCGACTAATAGATGACCTTCACCAGACAGGATCTTTATCTCAGGGCTGAGGTAGCTTGTTTGCTTTGGGAACTGAGGCCTAGTCCTGCCTACAGACATTTGACCAATTTTCTAGCTTCCAAGGTTCCCAACACCCATGAATTACAGGCTTATTAGAGATTAGATAAGAAAAATATGGGATATTCAAAGAGACAATAGATGAAAATTTGACAACATTATGGGCTGTGTTCCAGAATTTATAAAAGTAGCTGAGGCAACCCAGAGTTATCCAGAAAATTCTGTGCAGAATGAAGAAGGTAGTTTGTTACAGAAATTACAACTTTAAAACAAAAGCTGCTTCATCCTTTGGGGAGCAGGACGTTACATTTCCTGACTTCTGTCCTTCTCAGCCTTTCATCAGAAGTTTCAGGGTTCTTTCTGATAGCACAGCACTTATCTAAGGGCAACATAGTCACTGACATAGACCAAGGCCATCAGAAATAGGAGATGAGGAAGGGATGGGGAGCAAACAATTGGCCAATATACAGAATAAGGATTTCCTGTCACTGTCTCCTTTCTGTGGACACCCGATTAATAGGTGCTATAATCACTGGTGGGCAAAACCATATTCCTTGTGTGTCAAATGACAATTACAATGATTATTTTTTTTTTAGATTATGGTGCCTTATCCATTTTAATGCAAACTCTGATGGCTCGTCCATGGTCTGAATCATCTGTGTGGTTTGTTGCTGTGTCCTTACTCTCCTCTCTGTGTCCTCCATCATCCATCTCTAATACCTTGGAGAACCACAGCCCGCTTTCAGGGTATGGATTGTACCTGATTTCTACCTTTGTTTCTTCATTTGTTTCCCATCTTTGTCACTGTGGAGAAGGCAATGTTTATTTTATACAACTACATTTAGGATGATTATATTCCCAATAAGTGATTCGAGAAATCTTTTAAAATTGTGCTTATACAATAATGATGTTAGGTCTTTATTTGCATTCTGAATAGGAAGAAGCTGTGTTAGAGAGACTGAATGAGTCAAGTTCATGAAGAAGCAAACAAAAATTCAGTATTTTTTATTCAGCCTTTAATTATCTATCAACACGTTAATTGTCACCTTACTGCTGTAAATGCCTGTATAATACTTAATACCTATAAGGCTGCATGCTTGCATATATTAATGGATTTAACTTTTACAAACATCTAGTAATGGATGTATAATTATTGTACTATGTGTTTAATAGTGAAAAATATCAAAATGCAGTTAATTAATTGACCTAAAATTTACATTTACATTTAGTTAGTAATGGTGTGAATGTCTGAAAAAATAGTATTATGTTTATAATAATTATCTACTCACCATGTGCTCATAGTACTCTTTTACTAGATTTTTTTTGGAAGAATGTTCTTTCATCACAGTACTACATGGCCATGGTTTTCACAGATATAAGTGAAAATTTTCATTTGTATATTTATAATTTCTTCTCTGTAATCTCAATTTTTATGGAAAATGGAAAAAAATTTATTACCTATTCAAACTTTTTGATAGTCAATAATTTAAAAGGAATAAGAATTAATCAAAAGTTAGAGACCACACAACCAGTTCAATTGTATATTTAAACTGATATAGTATTTTAAAGGGCTACAAAAATTTATGGTAAAATTCATATTATATAAGTCACTCTATTGATAAACATGGAGTATAAGCATGACTGAAGTGCTTGTGTCTTCAGACTATTTTTATATGTCAGTGAGTGTGTTTATATGTTGCTTTGGTTAAAACAGTTGTGACATTTTTCAGAGTAAAATACGTCAACTACACCAAGTGACAACTATGTTAAGACCAACAAGACAAGTAATTACATATTATCTTTGTGCATTATACTTATCATTTTTGGTACTATTAAATATAAAAGAATTATACTGGATATCATTTATTGTTACTTCCATAAAAGTATGTATATTTATACTTCAATGCCATTGACTTTGTTTTTTTACAGGGGGAGGAGGGGAATCGGGGATTGAACTCAGGCCCTCACGCTAGCCAGGGAAGGGATTATTCTGCTGAGCCATCTCCCTGACCCCTTCAGTGCAATTGAGAGCATTTCAGTGTTGATTTCTTTAGAATCAAATTAGGATATTGGGGAAAATTCTTTGCACTGTGGTTCACGTGATGACCCCTTTTGTGCCAATGAGATAGCTCAGTAGCTAAGCACCTGCTTAGACAAGCACAGGGACCTGGTTTTGATCCCAGTACCTCATGCCATGCTAGCGCTGCCCCCTGGGAGTCCTGGCATGGTGGTGCAGGTCTATTATCCTAGTGCTAGTGAAGTTGAAAACAGGAGGATCACTACAAATCTAAAATGAGGCCCTGTACCAAATACATTAAAAAAAAAAAGATGACACCTTTTAAAATGTGTTTATTTACTTGTTGTTAATCTTATTTTTTGTTTATTTATGGTGCTAGGGCCTTCATACTGAGCTACATTCTTTGCCTTTTTTAAAATTTTGAGATGGGGTTATGCCATAAGAGGCTGGGCTTTCAGGGTGGGACTGGAAATTATATGTTCCTTTTTCCTCTGCCCTCTTCAGTGCTGAGTTATAATAGACCACCAATCCTGTATCTGCCTTTTAGTTAGATGTTCATATCTACCTCCAGTACAATTGACTGCTGGTCTTCCTAATGCTTTCTTATACTGCATGTTTGCCAAGACTAGGGATAGGGCAGAAAGGTGGATTGTAGCATCATCTCAGAAGCTTATCTCACATCAGGACAGTCAGCACAAGCTCTGAACTCACATGACAATAATTTGTCACTGAATATAGCCACAGCTCACATGTTTTAGCTATAACAATACATGAACAGCCGTTCTAATGTCACCCAACATGAGTAGGAGTTAGGTGGAGGGAGAAGTGCAGTAGAAAGAGACCACATTAAAAGCCCTGTTCTTTCAAGTACAAGTATTTAAAATATACTCATTGAACAGCAGTACTAAAGAGTTATCCACTCATAAGAAGCGGACCAGGAAAACGTGCCGAAGCATGAACTGCGTGAACTTGAAAGTAAACTCAGGGGTGCAGGGACCGTTAGGGTCTCATACCATGTGCAGCGAAGAGTTGCTTACTCAAGTCGGTTCTAAGCAACTCTGCATGACTCAGCTACTGATTTAACTTGGAAAAGTGCTGTCACTACAACCCATATATGGACAGATGCACATAGTGACGTACATGGACCTACTTGTCTATTATTTTTCTTCATTGTGATTAACTTTATACACAACATTCAAGTTGCTTTTGATTTTATGAATGTGAATATCCAGGCATCAAATCTCAGTTATTTTCCCAGGAATTCATTTATTTTATTGAAAATACACTGTATAAAATTCACTGAGCTACACTTGAGTTTCACTTTTTGAATGGTATTGAATTTAAAATTCAGAAAGAAATTTATTCTTTACATAGATTTTTTCTTTATTATATTCAGATTTGAGTTGCATAATACCGAGGACAAGATATTCTGATCATTGAAATTAAAATAATTCTCATATTTACAGGGGATAATATAGTCAAAATAAGATACAAGGAGTAGTTCACTAAGTTTAGCAATATTCCTCAACTGCATCTATGATAAATTAAACTCTCAATAAATAGCAAAAAATAAGAATTTATTAAAAACGGGCAACAAAAATTTTTTCACATAGCACAAGATTTTATTTATTTATTTCTATCTCAGTCTCCTGCATGCATCTCTGCTCTCTGCCATCCAGCTGTCCAAAGTGTACCTTGTAGTGTTTCACTCATTTTTCCTGACCTTCTTGCCCAGCATTGCTTCCTGCTTTGCTGTCAGTACTCCTTCCTGCGCTCAGCACACATCACAGGGAGCAGCTGCCCTGTGGGCACTGGGTGGATCTCCCATTGGTGCCATGCATAGCCTTCCCCAGAGCAACCCTGGCTTCATTCATCACAGTAATAAATGCTGAGATGTCTTTTTCACATTCCCATTTGTCCACAACAACTTAGTACTTAAAGACAGTTAGATTTCATAACATTATTTGAATTATTATTCTTTTCTCTTGAGTTATTTTCCTTGTGATAGGAAAATGGTGAATAATGTGGGCAATTTAAATATAACTTTTTTTGCATGATTAAAAGTGGTGACAAAAGGTTGGAAGAATGAAAAGCCAATATTTGTTCAAGACAAAATGCTCAGACAGTAGACGTGGCCCAGTGAGCCCTGGATGCAAATGAATCTCAAATTAAAAATGAAAATTTCCATGTGAATTTGTCACATTAAGTTCATATGGTGCGGTATTCTATTTATTTGAAATACAATTTTTTTAAAAAAATTAAATAAAGCTGCACATCTAGTGAAACACATGTGTTTTTAGATGAGGACATATGTAAAGCAAACAATATATTTTATTATGTGACATAATAGGTGAATTGAAAAGAACTAAAACTGGAAAGCGACAAACAAGATTAACACAGCCCCTACTGAAGAGTAACACAGTTTCATGAAGTGTTTCTTTTGTCTTGTTGTTGCCCAGAGATGTGGCCAAAGAGAGTGAGTAGTGCAGAATTCACTTTGCTGTACCCACAGTGCTTGGGGCTGAGATGGGAGCCTCCCAAATAACCTTTCTTCAGGTGATGTCATAAAGTACAGCTAAGGAGACCCACCACCCCACACACACCTTTTCAGTGACCAGTGGCCGTGGCCAGCAAAGCTACAGCACAAGCTCCGATGACCTGACCCAGGGAAGCAGCAGGGGACTTCACCAAGGGTGGCTGTGCTGGCTCACTGCAAGCAGCAAGCAAGCCTACTGCCTCTGGGCCTGGAAAAGGAGCCTCAGCGTCTTCTGCTGTCACAAGCCAATCTATCACAACTGCTCTGTACAGGCTTTTTTTTTTTTTTTACAACAAGGTACAGGCTTTTCTCAAGCATATTTCATGCAAGCACCTCTTCACCTTATGACATGGCCTCGGCCTTGGGCTACAATGAACCTTTGGTATCAGGAGGGGCCCCTGGCTTTGCAGCGCACCATCCTGTCATCCGAGGCAGACCCATTCACAGCTGCTACAACTGCACCTTCTGCAAGATGCACAGAGAGGCTCAGGACAGCGCCAGCCCAGCTCCTCACAGCCCAAATCTCAAGCTTCCCAACCCACCTCGGGAACTCCAAACAGGACCAACTAGACCACTGAGAGAGGCTTGGCACTGAGGCAGGGCAAAGTGTTCCATTCCATTTGTTCTGAACTGTGTTGGCAACAGTTTCAGGGGTCTCTCTTGCCTAAACTCCACCTAAGAATGTCCTGAGAGTAAAAATAAATAAAGTAAAATGAGATAAATATTTTACTTTTTTATCTTATAATGCTCCTTGCCTCTTCATTACTTTGAAATGAATTTCAAGGGTCAAATAATTTAATAGGAGATAAATACTAAAACATAATAGTGTTTTCTGAATCCTATTTTAAGTGAGGGAAGGTATGGTGGATTTGTCTGAAAAATTCTTCTTAAGATTTTCTGTTATTTCAAAAATCATAGTATTGCTTTTGCAAAGTCTAGTGGATTCTTTTCATTCATCACAGATAAACAGTGTCCAAGGCCTGTGATTTGTGGGAGGAGACTTCTATGTGGGCTCACAACTTCCAATTTCTCAGTCTGCACTTGGGCTGCTGGCTCCCGGGCAGGAATGGCATGGTGGCAGGATCTTGAGGAACACAGCTGTTCACTCCATGGTGGTCAGAGAACAAAAGGCAAAGCTCCGCATTCCACCATCCTGACCTGTCCCTAGTGACGAGAACTGACTTCCTGGCAGTTTGTGGCAATACTCCATAATACAGCCACTTGCCATACACAAAGGCTTTGGGGACACTGTAGATCTAAGTTGAAACATTCTGCCCCTGCTGCCTACAAGGTTCATGCCCTTTCTTGATAGGAATTATGTTTAGTCTAATTCCTAGAATTGTAAACATTTTAGCAGTTCTAGGAATCATAAAAAGTTCCAAAGATTTTTATTTTTATTTATTGTTTTTCTTCTCTGGGACCCAAGGAAAATTCTAAGCAGTAAAGTACTGTAAAAAGTGAAGAAGAAAGTTAAATACCACCGCTGTAAAAAGTGAAGAAGAAAGTTGAATATAGTGACACAGGGTAAATATTATCATTCATAAGGGACCAATAAATAAAACAAAAAGAAGGGAAATGACATAAGCAGAACCTAGTAGGCTAAATATTAAATCCTATAGTCCATTGTGAGGACAAGGGCAAGTTATGAGGAGAAAGAGAAATGAATTGCAAGGGGTGGGGCAGGCCCCTGCCTCTCCCGTGCTGCTGGTACAGTCCTAATGGTCTCTGCATCTCTGATGCTGTCAGCCTGCAGCTTTTACAGCCAACTTTTCTCAGGCATGGCTCTCAAACTTCCCAGCGTCTTTGTTGCAGGACTTACTATAACCACTTCACACTACAATCTCAGGTATGCCCAGGACTTATTCTGACGTCTTGGTGGGAGCCTGCTTGACCCTATAGACTTTATGTTCCGACTGGCTATAAAATCACCAAGAGTTGTATGACTTGAGCAGGAAAGGTGGCTCCCAGGCATTGAAAGGACAGGCTTTGTTGAAGATTAATAGAGAATCCTACTGAAAGCAGCTTTTGCCTGTGCAGTTAAGAGTCTACAGTTATAGCAATTAAAAAGAAAAATACAGAAGAAAGGGAAACAAAACAAAAGAGATCCAAAATGGCACCAGATAGTATACTACAATGTATCAAAAAAGAGTAAACAAAACATGGGAAGTAAGAAACATAAAAGACCAGGTTAATCCACCTCTAATAAAATGTAAAACAAAGGAAAGACACCTAAGGGCTCTTTTTCGATATATAAAACACACACACACACACACACACACACACACACACACACACACCGGTACCTGTGCTGCAACTGAGCTAGCCTGCAAACCCCCAATGGTTACACAAGGGAAGAAACAAAAATAGATATAAGTCACTGAGGAGGGAGCTTGTTAATCAATGTCCTATGGGATGAGATAAGAGGATCTGCATCTTTTTTGGTGAAAAGAAGTCCCTGAGACCTCTTCAGAGCACGTTTACCATCTCACCTGAATGAGCAAAAACTAGTAACTTGTGTCAAAACATTCTGAAAACTCCAAATTTCTCCTTTAAACATTTCAGTACACACAAATTTATCTTTTAACTTTAGCAATATTTTCATGCTTTCAAGGAAGTGAGTTTTCAACATGTGTTTCTTACGGATGCCTAGGGGGTATCGCTCAGGGATAAAATACTTGCCTATCATTCATAAGGCAAAAAATCAAAAGGAAAGAAAACTGTTACTTGTTACATGTGCAGTCCTTAAGTCTGAGAACCATAATATAAAAAGTAAAGCATCAACTGCATTCTGATTAAAATTCCAAATACTATTCTTTTTGAATATTTATCTCCCAAAGTTTTATGTATTAAAAACTTGGTCCTCAGGATGGTGCTACTTGGAGGGAGGAGGACATTTAAGGAGCAGAACATTCTGGAACATTCCTAGGTTACTGGCAGTGTAGCCTGCAGGGGATGCTAGTCCCTGACCACTTCCATGTCTCCTTCTCCTGAGCTCTGGAGACAGGCTGCTCGTTTGCTCTGCCAAGGCCTCCTCACCATTGGCCTAAAGCAATGGCTCTCTTTGGTCCTGGAATGAACCCCTCAAAATATAAATTAAATAACCTTATCTTTATGATATTTATTAATTAAATATTGAGGTATATTTCATTATAATAACTGAAAGCTGACTGATGGGTGCCTTTCGACATGGATGTATTTCAGATAGTATTTGTTACCTGAAATGTATAATACTTATGCAAAACAGAGTTATTAAGTTACTTCATGCTTACTCTTCTCACAAAAAATTCATAGGGACTGCCTTGTCTTATACATATGTGCTAATATGTAAATGACAATTTAAATGACAAGAAGTCATGTGCAGTAAACTAACTGTTTTCCTAATAGCTGCATTATCTTCTAAAGGATTCATGCCTACTTTGAAATAATCATTAGAATAATGATAGGTGAATTCTTGCATTGAGGGAACAAACAGCTCTATCCTGTCAGAAAACAAAAGTCAGTGATTTTTTGTTTTGTCATACACACTATTGCTTTGCACCATATGCCCTATATAACATCATTTACTAATATATCCTTCTCCTACCAAATTTATTAAACATCTACTATATGTCTCAGGGATATTGGGATCCAGAAAGACACTAAAACCCATCTCTAACATTTTATAATGTTTTTGGGATTGAAAACAAAGGCACTCTATTCTACTGTGCTCTAATCTTTTTTATTTGTTTATTTTGATTCAGAGTCCATAACATTAGGACTTCCCCACTAAGGAAGAACTTGTGATCCTTGTGCCTCATTCTACTGAGTAGTTGATAATTTAAGGTGTCCCCAGTGTGTGCTATACATGATTTCTATCATACAAAATCATACATCAATGTAGGTAGGACTGGCATGGGAATAGACACTGAGAGGGTGGTTGATAGAATGTGATTGGAGCCACAAAACAAACAAAATTAGCAACACATGAGTAGAGAATAAGTTTTAAGTCCTCCATTTAGTGTGTACTCAAGCCCCAGACTGGATCCTATTTAGCTCCGTGTCTCAGGAATAGAAAAATGCTGAAAAAAATATCAAGAGAGCAAATCCTTATGTTAATATACGTATGTGATCTCTGGCAGGGGTACAAGTGCATCCTGGTTGTCTAGGATGCTTGCTCCCAGCATGCACACTACCAGAAATAGAAAGAAATATACTCTGCTCTGTCTGAAGAAATGCTAAGAGGCCCTTCCTGTCTGAGAACCAAGATACTGATTTTCTACCTTTCAGTATGTAACCTGGTTGCTTAGGTAAAGAATGATACTGAAATAATACAGGCCAAGAACAGGAATAAAGGGCAGGAGTAAATGCCTCTGACTGTGGGGGGTGTGTGTGCGTGAGTGTGTGTGCGCGTGCATGTGTGCATGTGTGTATGTGTTTTTGATTTTTCAAAATCTGGTCATTCTCTTAAACTTTCAACACTTCTACCCCTACTTTCCATATTACTGTTTTTGTTTTTTTTTTTCAGAACTGAGGATTGAACTCAGGTCCTTGTGCTTGCCAGGGAAGCACTTATTCCACTGAGCCATCTCCCCAACCCTGTATATTACAATGTTTATGAGACCTGAGGAAAGAAAACAAAAAACAAACATTTGGAATAAACATAAAGAGCTAAAAGGAATATGATAGTAATAATATAAATTATCTTTTGTATCATTGAAACGCTAGGGTAAAATCTAAATAGAAAAAATATTTAAAGCAATCAAAATGCTGCTATGTCAAGATACATGTCTTTCATATTGGAACCTGTGACAAAAAATAAATAAAATATGACCGCAGAGACAGCTCAGTGGACTAAGCGCCTGCGTAGGTAAGCACAGGGATCTGGGTTCCCTCCCAGGCAGCACATGCCCCGCCGGCCCCAGGGTGCTGAGTCAGCCACAGAGACTAGGTGTGGTGGCGCATGCTTGTCATCCCAACACTGCGGAGGCTGAAAATAGGAGGATCACTGCGAGTCAGAGCTGCACAGTGAGACCCTGTACAAAGTACATTAAAAAAACTATAATACTAAGTAGAACATACATACATATACACACATAAAAAGTGATTCTCTGTCTCTCTGTGGATTTTCTTAAATGTAAGTTAACACTAATGAAATCTATGTCATAGGATTTTTAAGAACATTACACAACTCTAAGTGTAAAATGCTAAGCAAATACAATAAATAGTAAGTAAGTAATAAACATTAGCCACATAGTCTAAAAATCCCCACTAAGCACCATACTAGATGCTGCCATTAAAAATTAATACGAAAATGAAGTTATCAATGGTGTATCTTGAGTTACTACATTAGTAAAACAAAGAAAAGAGTTCATTGAAAAGTAATAGAAAAGTTTCATGTTATTATATAATGGGAAAAGTACATTGCTTAATATCATATCTCTTTCACAGAATAGTTTATGGTAATGTGAATAAATTCATTTATATCTGAAGAAAAGAATAATCAAGGATTTTCAATGGTGAAAATATTTTTATATGTTTATCAGCTATTTATACTATTTGTAAGAAGTATCCATTTAGGTTGCCCATTTTTAATTAGGTATTTTAGTTATAGGGAGTCTAATATTTTGTTTATTATTCAAGTCAAAATAGCATTGAAATACAGTTTCAGCCAAGAAAAATGGCTATCACCAAAAAAATTTAATTAAAAATAAATCTTGGTGGTACAGTGAGGAAGAAAAAACTCTTCTACATTGTCCATAGAAATGCAAACTAGTATAGAGCAATTGTGAAAATCAGTATAGCAATTCCTGAAGAAATTAGAAATAGAAATTCCATTTGACAGCTAATTTCTTTTCTATATATCTTCCCAAAAGAGGGTAAAGCAAATTACAAGGATGTATAATAAAGCTACAGAAAGCATTCATGGATAAGGAAAATGTTATATTTATACACAATGCATTACTAATTTGCCATAAATAAAGTTGAATTTGTAGGTAAATGGATGCAACTAGGTAACAATGTAAAGTGTAATAGGTCAGATATACAAAACTAAACACCACCTGGTTGCTCTTAGATGAGAAATCATGTATATAATTAGAGAGAAAAATAAAACACAAAACACAAGAAGATAAATAAAGGAGTAGGCAAAAGCTCCCCAGATAATATCTTTCATTGTTTCAGGCAGACGCTGCACCACTGAGCCATTACCCTGACTCTATCTTCCATTGTTTCATAATATTTAATAATAAATATGCTAATTTGTTTCATTTGTACTACTAGTTTGTCTTAGTTGTTTGAAAAGAAAATTCTGTTATCATGCTTGTTTCAGTACTGTTTATTATTATCATTATTATTGTTGTTATCATTATTATTATTTGGTGCAGGGTCTCACTACACAGGAAGGACTTGTAGTGATCCTCCTGATTTCTGCCTCCCTAATGCTGACATTACAGGCGTGCACCACTGAACCCAGACTCCATTGGCAGGGGCAGAGCCAGCGCAGCCTGCTGTGTCAGCGATCGAACCCTAAACCCTCTTCTTTATTAGAAGAAACTTTTTGTCTATCTTTTACTCTGAGTAACTACATCACGATATACATTTTTATCAACTATTATGACATTTGTTTTATTTTTTCATAAAGATTAATAAAAAAGAAGTTTTGATACGTCCAGCTTTAGATCCAAGTCTGTGCCTCCACATTTTTCAACAATTTTAAAAAACAAGAACAAAGTTTCAAGTAGAGACTTTTAGAACTTCAACTTTTCAATGAATGGGGGGTAGAGAGATTTTTATTTGATTCTAAGAGTGAATATAAACAAGGTTGTCACTGAATTTTAAGTATCAAATACTCAGGGATATAAGAAGTCACCTAGTTCTTCCTTTTATAAGTTTCCTTCTATAAGATTTTTTTTTTATCTATTTTCAAACATCCCAACCAACATTTCTAAAATTTCCCAGGGGAAATAATATGGACTTAAATTAAAGGCATACAACAATTCTCATATCTAGTAGCTTTTTGGAGACTATAGCAGAGAAGGTGATATACTATAAAATGCCTTGGGACAAAGAAAGTAGAAAAAAATAAATTTAGGTTTCTTTTTTAACCATTAATATTCTAGACAAAACCAACGATCTAGTGGAAGTAAGAGTCATACATTATGAATTATAAATTTGTCTCCTTTTTCCTCTCAATAACATTATATGTTAACACCTAATAAAACAGGAAGGACACATTTCCTTTTGCTTTAGTGGAAAAAAAATAATTTTTGCCTTCACAGATTTCCATTTGAAAGAACTCATGGTCTGTTTCTATGGAGAACTGCTTATTTATATATTACCATGCATTGGGGACTTCATGCAATTACTCCATTCTGTGCAGTGCTCTATAAAGATAAAAAGAGCACCATTTCCAAGACTAACACGCATGCCTCTTTCCTGCTTTACACTGACATGGAGCTGGCATGCATAGGAATATAGTAGACCCACCTCTGAAGACATAAATTCAATGACCAACAATTATGAGAATGAAGAATCAATTTTATCATTCTTTGCAATTCTGAAGTGCTTTCTAAAAAAATCCTCACCTTACAGATGCTGTTGCAAATCAACTTGTTTAGTCAAGCTGCACAGTGCAGTTCCTTTCTCTCACCCTTGTCTATCAATGTCTGCATTGCTATTCACTGCTTTCATACTTCTTCTATCTCCAATTTGTCTAGAGCACTTTTCTTACTCTTGTGATAAAAATGAATAGATAATTCAGTTAGTGCATATTTATGCAAGGCTTTAAATAGCATACTTTGATTTATAACTAAAACCACAGAAAGCCTCTTCTAAAATGAAAAAGATAAAGCAATCTTTTCAATATTTAGACTACTTGAATGAATGGCTACACTGAACCCGAGGCTAAAATTACTTTTTATAATGGTTGATAAAAATGGACCAGAAACTAACATTTTCTCTAATTTACAAGATATTTAAGGTCTAAAATTGTAATATATGTTAAAAAAAACCCTTGAAAATAGTAAAAAAAATTCTACATAGCCCTTGCTATCAATATACCTATGATTACTTCTATAAATATCTAATGAAAACAAGAGAAAAGAGAGATCTAAAATTAAACACAATGAATAAATATATATCCTCCAGAATGGGCAGTAATGTGCTCAGTAGCCTAGCCATATAATAGGGAGAAAACATTTCCTTCTCCACTGATACAATTTCATTCTCTATCTCATTATTAACACTATATTTAGCACCACTTATTTGAGTAGTTCACTTCCTTCTATTTGAATTACTCTTTGGAACATTATTTTAGATAACTTAGTGAATACAAATACACCTGAAATACACCTGAAGCTGCCAAGATGTTAATGTATTACAGGCAATAATCAATATACATAAATAACACAATATAGGAAATCATTTTTAGAAAAGGCAAATAACTTTAAAGTAAGAAATGCAGGTAAGAGGGATTCCAGGGGACAGGGAGATGGCTCAGTGGAATAGGTGCTTCCCTGGCAAGCACAAGGGCCTGAGTTCAA
>NDGN011556157.1:2583-13681 GCA_002564285.1 Tympanoctomys barrerae | reverse complement strand
AAAAAAAAAAAAAAAAAAAAAAAAAAGAGGGTTCCAGGCAAAAGAACTCAAGAGGTAACAATCTAAATGGACTGTTAAAAAAGCTCAGAAATCTGTCTTTCCTGGAGAAAAGGGATTACAAAGGATATAATAAGGAAAACATACACAGAATAGTTTCAGGCTAAGGATTCAGGGTATTAAACTAGGACGTTGGTCTTATGTCAATGAACAAACTTCAGAAGGCATTTTATAAAAGTGCCAACACAACCCTGAAGGTGCAGCTCAGAGAATATTTGCCACTACTGAAAATGAGCCAGGACTCCCAGTTCAGGTTATAAAATCTGGTATAACAGGAAATGTGACTAATGTTCTACCTACTTTTTCAAAACAGAAATCAATCAGAACATTATGTCGCCCACCACTTGAAGCTTTTAAGTTATGATGAATCAATTTCCATATAAAGGAGGGAGATACTCCAAGTACAATAAATGGAGAGCATGGACAACCACTTTGACTTAAAATAATTTCAAAACTTCCTTCATAGAAGATCCAGGACAGCTCTTCAGATATTTAGCTTCCTGCTTACAAAAGCAGAGCATTGTCACAAGAATTATAAGCATTTCTACTAGTAAGATATAATAAGAAGTCATTGTAAGGAATGTACTTACGTTGTACAGCTCTCTGCAACATTATCCACACACTGCACATTGTTGTCTCTACTTTTCTATTTAATTTTTAACTTATATTTATTGGAATGCATTTATGTAACTTATTTCAACAATTTTTGTTGCAAAAATGTAACATCTGATAGTGTAAATATAAAT
The DNA here is from genome assembly GCA_002564285.1 of Tympanoctomys barrerae. Taxonomy (NCBI): domain Eukaryota; kingdom Metazoa; phylum Chordata; class Mammalia; order Rodentia; family Octodontidae; genus Tympanoctomys; species Tympanoctomys barrerae. The sequence continues at coordinate 12,878 of NDGN011556157.1, read as the reverse complement.
ATTTTTAAAATTTGGTAAATAATTCTATTATGACATTTCATTAAAAGTAATGATTTTCCTAAAATGATTATATTTAACACTATTTTATCTACTGCACCTATCATAGAGTATTTAATTCTTTATCATTAGTGTATGTTTTCTTTGCACAGTACTTAACTTGCGTTGGGGACCTGATACCCACAGACACTCCATCTTGATCCTTTGCTCATTTCCTCCACATTGCCTTTCTCTTGCCCACTTCAGCAATTTTTGAAATAAATTTTGCAATATTTTTGTTGGTAAGTTGATATATGTTTGTGCTGTGTTTATGTTTATCAGCTTTCTACTAATTTCAATTCTATTCATGTATATTGACAGTAAAGAAGTCATTTTTTTCTACTCTAGGAGGTAAAATAGAAGTGTAAACATTGCAAGGTTAGCAAACACTGTTTTAGCAAAGCATTAAAAATACTTTGTATTATAATATCAACATACTTTTCTGGAGTAATAACTTTAATTTCTAGTATCATTTCTGAATGAGTTTTCAAAATAATAAAATTTCCATGAGCACAAAAAAATCTTAATTTTGCAAGTAGTCCATGATTTACTATTCATCTAGTCAATCAGCATTCTCAGCTGTGATTCATCAAAAATTAAATGATATAAAGTCTGTGGTTGTAGGCAAAATCAATTTAACTTGTGGCTTTAAACTATAGGATTAATTTAATTTAAATTGTAAAGAGCACTACATGTATCATAAAAACCAGGAAAGAGTAGAGAAAAAGATGGTTGTTACTGCGGTTTTTCAAATATTAAGACAAGATAAATAAAAAATGTTATAAATTTTTAAAAATATTCAAAATTATATGTATAAATATATAAAATATGTGCTTAAACACAATGACAATGCATAGTACAAGATACCTATATATTATATTAATTTCCAAATATGCCTTTATAGTCAAAATTTATTGTATATTAATATTTAAATTGTCAATTATATATTTATTTGTAATTGTTTAATTTACATTTGCTTAAATAACATTTTACTTGCGTATTCTTAAACACTGTAAAATAGATTTTGGTAAGGCTCCTCAACAAGAGAATAATTCCACAACAGTCAGCAGCTGATGTAAACCTAAAGTTTACATAGTGGGAAGATTACAGTTGTAGATAAGAAAACATCTACTGAGCAACACGTACTGCATAAAGTAAGTAAATTCAGGTAGAACTCATAAATATATATATATATGAGTATATATATACTCTCTCTCTCTCTCTCTCTCTATATATATATATATATATATATATATATATATATACTTGTGTAAGTCTAGAGAGCTTAATCAATGTGTACATCCGTAATTGTTTTTAGAATTTGACTTTAGGCAAATTTCTCTACACTAAATCATTCAATGCTTGTGTTCAATGAAATTGAATGACTAAAGTACTAGTTTTATCTTCTCATCACATATTAGAAATGTTTCTGATGAAAAATTTAGCGATCTCTGTGTTCCGGAGCGTCAAGAGGGCCAGCAGACTGAGAGCGCAGTGCTCATTTCCAGGAAGACCGAAACCCGCAAGCACAGTGTGTGTGCAGTACTGTACTGGAAAGCCAGTAATTTGCAAGTCAAAATATTTCTTCACACCCTCGATAATCAGTGTGTATCTCATCAATAGTTCTAATTTGCATTGTGTGTTATTTATTGCTAAGCGTGCTTCCCTTTTGCATCTTCTTTGAAGGATTTTTTTTAAGGATAAGTTAAAAAAAAAAACCTAAAAACCTTAGAAGTAGTATTTCTCTAGAGACTCTCATATAACTTTTCCTTTCACAGAGAAACTAAAAAAGTTTCTGGTTAAGAAAAATTCTCTTGAGATTTCCCTGCAGAAAAAGACCCAGCCTTGCAAAAATGTCCCTGGTAACTGTGAAAAGCCACGAAGAAGAGAGACTTCTATCTGGATAGAGAACTCATCTTGGGGGAAGAGAGGGGAGAAGCTGACTGCATCTGAAACCAAAATTTAATTTATATGGGAACAGGTATTTAATATATTTAAGAACTTTTTATGATTGTGTTTTTAAATTTGTATGTTCATTGCTAGTACTGTTGAAAAGAGAGTTGTACTAAAGACACGAAAAGAAATTGCTCTTTTACCTTGAATAAATAACATGAAAAACAATCTAACCATTGTGAGAAAATTCAATTTTATTAAATGAAAGTACTATAAATTTTTTAAGTAATATTAATTCTTCTTTTAAAGTTTGTTCCTTGAATCTATAGATATAATTAATGATGCTGGTACTCTTGGGGACTACTTCCTTAATCTAGATAATGAATCATTTATAAGGAAAAGAAGCCCAGGGAAGTAATTGTAAATTATTTCTCTTATACCTAAGATGGTTTAGATATTTTAGATTAGAGTATATTCCTGGCGGGATACATACATTCCTAAGGGTATAGTACTCTCCAGCTAGACTTGACTGAGCTTAAGTCTTTTTAATTAGAAGAAGAAGAAATTATAACAATTTATTTTAATTTAAAAATTGTATTATTACTATAAACTTTAGAAACATCCAGAAATAAAATAGTAATCTTATCTGTTTGCACCTTATCTTACTAGTGTTAAATAACAAAAAAAGCAATTTGGTTTTCTTCTTGCTGGATTTTTTTTGCTTTTGAAGGAAATAGCTATGCCAAATGTTCATGGTGGAATGGAATTTTTGAATAAAATGTTGTTTCTATTGTGCAGAGCACCAAAATGTGTGGGTAGATACCATTCGTGGTTAGATGAGTCTTCTAAATCTATCCCAAGTGTCTATGCCAGAAATATATACTCAACTATCATGTAATTTAAACCCCTCAAGACCAGCAGGAGATTCAGCTCCACCAAACACAAGGAGTGAAAAAAGAGAAGAAAATCTTGCAACTCTAATTGTTTAATTTGGTAACTTCTCTAAAGAAGAAGGTAGTCATATCAGCATGATAAAAAAGGAACTCTAAGCCTTAAATTCATTTTATTCAAAGTGCCATAACTTATCTATTGTTGTTATATTGATTGAAATATTTTGAAAAAAACATTCCAAGTGGACAGTATGATAGGAAACCAGTGGCAGCTGGTTCCCGATTCACAGTATCTACTGTGTGTAGTCGTCATTTCCTCTTCTAATTCCTCACCCAAGAGAGACGATACAGAGTTGACAGACGGGAACCTGACTTATTTCACTTGTGAGTATGGTCTCTAGTTGTTCCAAAGGAAAAAAGAAGTGGGGGAAGGAAAAAGTAAGGAACAGAAAAAGAAAAGAAACAAGATACAGACATACTACTAGTTTATTTTTGTTCTGGGAAAAGAAATGTTTCAGCAAATAGCACGTGGAATATTTCTAAAGCCATGTATATCGTGCCCTGATGAACTACTTTAAAGAAAACAACATTCGTTTTATTTTCTTATTATTGTGTCACAAAATTTTATTTTTATTTCTCATAACATAAAAAGAGAAATCTGTAATAGCTATGGGGAAAAATAATCAAGAAATTTTACCAATCTTTGATTGTCTTGTCCTATACAGGCCCACACAGTTTGCTTTTTAAACTATGTTCTCCCCTCAAGAGTAATTATTGAGAAGAGTATTATAATTATTTGGAAGAAAACAAACCAAAACAAAAAAACAAATAAATTAAAATAAGAAAGGACCTACCAAATAGCTCAGAAGATTAGAGCCGGGCCAGGAATTTGATCCCCTGGCCAGCCATACTGGCACTGCCCCCGGGGTGCGCTGAGGCACCACGGAGACGAGGCATGGTGGCGTGGACTGGTAATCCCAGCACTTGGGAGGCTGTAAACAGAAGTATCACTGAGAGTCTGATGTAGTAGTGGGGCCCTGAGCACCCTGTAGACCCTTCCCTAAAAATAAAGAAAAAAAATTGTTATTATTATTTATTATTTTTTATAATGAAAGTGATGACATGGCATCTTCATTTTGCTTCAAGAATATCACAGATTTTATAGTATGAGTCATCTTGATGAGTTTTATAAGACCTTTCAGGCCATAATGCAACAAATAGAGAAATTTGGATTTTGTGTTGTAAGGGTTAAGAGCAGAATGTATGTACTGGGGAAAGGAAAACTGTGGTCCAAAAGAGAAACAGAAGCGGTCCTGAGTGGGTTTCTAAGGACCCTGCTTTTCCTAGGACTTTTATTGAGCAAATCCATGATGTGAGTAGGGTCCAAGTTGGAGAAAAAATGGAGAACTGCAAGATGGGTATGAGTTGGGACAAAACTGTGGTGAACCACTAGGAGTAAGAGTACATAAGATAAATTTTAATCACATAAAATTGATTAAATCAGAATCAAATGGGGAAGCAAGTCATGTAGGTTGTGGGCATGAATATAGAGCAGGAGCATTTCCTGTAGGGGTTGGGGGACTGGCTCTTCTTGGCTTTCTCAAGATGACAGAAATCTTGATGTGTTCATCCTTAGCAGGTACGTGGGTGCATTTGTCGTATCTTTTGTCTTGAGGTCTGGCCCATAATGGAGGTCCCTGTTTCTCCCACATTTGTAAGGTATCCCAACTTCTGCACTGGTCTCTATAAGGGCCTCACCTTATCTGACCGCCTATAATATTTCAATGTATCTAGTTGCTTATGATATGTGCATGTACAATTATTAATATATTATATTGTCTTTTATTTATTGTATATATTATTTGAAAAAAAAGGATCAATATGATGTGGGACACCTACATGGTGTGACATTAATTTCACAAAGTTACAAAATGGCTTTATTTGAATTAAAAATGAATAAATTGATTCTTTAAATATTCTTTTAAAACAAATACTAATCATTAATACTACTAATAATTTGAAACCACAATGTACTATAAAGTAGATGTACATTTTAGATCTATCTTGTACAAGGCTCGGAAGCTTGATGCAGATAAACTAACAGTATTAATTCAAATCACATAAATCTGTGTGTAAATTGCAGGCTTAACACTTAAGAATTTGTACCTATAAAATGAGGTGATAAGTTTTACTTAGATTGCTTTCAATGTAGAATAAAAAGAGATAATATATGCTGTGACAGTTTTTACATTAAGATACATACAGAAAAACTCTAAATTTATTACAAAAATGAATTTTGTAAATTCATTACAAAAATGTTTAAGATCAGAGTTAGCCACAGAATTGTTAAAGGCTTTGTTATATTTTATATTCATCTACATATTTGCCAGTGTAAATTATTTAATCTAAACCATTTGTATTCTTACCTAATTCTATACTGGAGATAGAGAGCTCAATATGCAGGACATACCCACAGGTAAGTAAACTAAAGATTAGCTGCTTAAAGAAAATACCCTTTGAACATTACAGTTATTTGATTTCTTTGAATGTATTATGAATAGAATAACATTTGCTATTTGAGAATCAATTGCACATCATAATATACTGCTTGGCATGCTACAATCAAATTATTATTTCAGCCTTAGAAGATCCTAAATCAATTCAGCTGGGCCTCCTGTCCTAGAATGTCTTTTCACATATTCAAAGAATTTTTATTTTAAAGTAATACCACTCCTGTACATTTCTCATCCATCATTCTGGCAAAATGGTCAAACCAATGTTTTACAGGTTGGGGAACACACGTGTGTATAAGAGATCTTATGTTGTCATTGGCAATCTGAACTAATACTTGAACTATGTGAACTACAGAATTAGTGGAATGGAGTTTGATCTCATTGTTAAAAATGAAATTTTGAATTTTAATCCACCATGCAAAGTGGTTTTGTGTTTTGTAAATTTTCTGAGGGGAAGCCTCATTTTTGTATTTTCCAATGTATAGACTGGTATTGTATCCATACATAAAGTATTGTCCTTTTTTATAAATACAATAGTGATATACTTTACTCAGAACATCAGCTTAAATCTGTATTCGAGTAGGGACAAGCCTGAAATTAAATTTGCCCTAAAGCTATATCTCGTGTGATATGAATTTTCCACTACCATCACAGGAGGCAGTATGTTTTGTTTGGGGTTCTGGTTTTCTTTTTGCCTGAAAAGGGAACAGCATAGAAAGGTGGAGTGGAAGTTACGTGCTGTCAGTGGTCAGACATCAAACACAGAGTCACATTGCTGATTACAACTGCAAATGCATAAGCTGCATGAAATAATAACAAGCGAAAATTTAAATTAAATTCTGTTCTTTTCTGAAAAACATGATGACACTGACAATGAGCTGTTATCGTTTAACTGTTTACAAGTTCATGGCTACCATAAGGAAGTTGGTAGCGTTACCATCACGGCAGGTAGATACTATTCTCCACATAGTTGCCTCCAGTTTGATTCAGACATTTCAATACCAAATTCCAAGCTCAGGGTAAACTCAGCATGGGAAATTTAGACATTTTGTAAGATGATGTCTCAAGGGTCGAGGTTGAGGCTGTAGATCAGTGCCCTACACCACAAGGGAGGGGGACTGTTGCAACCTATGTCAGTACATCCTAATGCCAACTGCAAACAGCTACAGCATGTTGACTAAATTCACTAACTGAAAGGACTGAGTAATAAATGATGAGAAGTGGAGACGAGAGGCTGAAGCAGGAGGCGCTACCTAGTTGTGAGTAAATTCTGTAAAAAATGGCAAACACCACAAATCATTTCTTCTTTTCTCATATTTAGGGTGGGAAAATTAGTGAATTTAAATCCATGTTTTTGAATTCAGAAATTAATTCAAGAGTTGCTGGTTCCATGCCAAACTTTTTGAACTTCATGAAGAAAGTGCTGAAAGAGAAAGATCTTATAAAATTCATTGTATAATGAAGTTGAAAACTGTCTAATAAATACAACCATTTTATAAAATTTTAATGCCCCAACAGTAAAAATAGTTAAATTATCTTTAAAGAAAGTTTTTTTTCTATTTATGTGTTTGGTACAGGGTCTCATTGCTCAGACCATTAGTGATCCTCCTGTTTTCATCCTCCCCAGTGCTGGGATTACGGGTATACACCACCACACCCAGATCGGGTCACCGGCTCAAAGCACTCCAGTGGCAGGGCTGGTGCAGCATATGGGTAAAATAAATAAATAAACTAAATATCTTGAAAATCTCAAATACACCATAATCACTCAGTAGAGAGACCAATAGCGAAGTGCTAGAGGGTGCACTAGGGATGGACAGCAATGTCCATCTCAAAGAACCTTTGAAACCTGTTAAGGGTGGAGTGCAGCCATAAGAGCGTGAGCCTCTACTAAAAAGTTTAACATGGAGAGCTTCCTTCATAGCAGCTGAATTCTTAGAAAATCAGTCTGAATTTCTTAGAAAATGTATAGTTGTATAAGAGTGATAAATTCAAATAGTCAGTCAAAGTACAACACATAATAAAGACTTGTTATAGGGTCATAGCATGCCAGAGCTGAAGGTTTTTCTGTGTTTTGTTTTGTTTTGTTTTGTTTTGTTTTTTGTTGTTGTTGGAACCAGGGATTGAACTCAGACCCTTGAACTTGCAAGACAAGCACTTATTCCAGTGAGCTATCTCAAAGGTTGAGTTTCGTACACAACAGAAATTTATAGTAACAAAGTCCTGGAATTTAGGTGTCCAAGATCAAGGTATCTTGTGTGTGTGTGTGTGTGTGTGTGTATGTGTGTGTGTACACAAGTGTATTTTCTATGAGCTAAGAGGAGAGGAGCTGTTCTAGAACACTGTGTTAAGCCTGCAACATTTTCATACAATGTATGGATTTGCAGCTGTAATAAACAGTGAGTCTCCATTTTTGACCTCTTCATGTTGTTCTCCCTCTAACTTTCTCTCTACCTCCAGACCTTCAGGTGGCTATTTATGCAATCACTTCATATGGATGCAGGTGCTCATCTTATTCCAATACGAGCACATTATAACTTAATGAATTACAAACACAGTGCCTGAATTTCCCAATTAAGTCGCATCTTGGACCCAAGGGGTTAAAAATCTAATTCATCAATGATAAAATACAAAGATATCTAGCAGCAGAACATGAGGAGTTCTTGGCATTTATAATTCAGCATCACAAGGTTCTGAAAATTAGAACAAAGAAGAGTGTGCATTTGTAACTTGTTCAGGAGACTTTTCAATTGCTTCAGAAAAAAGTAATTGTGTATGTACATACACTTGTGTGTACAGGATTGTCTGTGCATCCACTCGGGCATAAAGAAGAAAAAAAAAACAAGATAAACATGTTTTTAGATCTCCTGATGATCAGAAATATCAACATCACCTGAAGAATACTGGATCTGGGGATACAGCTCAGCAGTAAGGGCTCATCTGTGTCATGCCTTATATGTGATCACTGGAATAGTATGTACATGAACACACCCACACTCACATCCCCTCCACAAGCACAAACACACACATTTTACACAGTAATTTGTGTGAATGAAAGTGACACAGGCTATTTTTCTTTACGAAGCCTTTTTGGTGGTATCCATTTTCCTTTTGTGAGAGTAAATAACAATAAATAGAGAGATGGAAAGTTATGGATGGGCAGGTTTAGACAGAGTGGAGAAAATTATAAGTGGTCACTTGGAATGTGACAGCAGGGCTTAACCCCTTCAGCAAGTGCACACTTTTGCTTTTTCTAAGCAAAAATGAACTAAGTGGCTTCCTCAGTTGAAGTAGCAATAATATCATCTTGGGCTGGCCAAATAGCTCAGGAGGTTAAAGCTCCTGCAAGCAGGAGCAAGGACGGGGTTCGATCTCTGGGCCTGCTATGCTGGCCCTGCCCCTGGAGTACACTGAGAAGGAAATTGAGACTGGGAATGGTGGCAGCTGTAATCCCAGCTCTTGGGAGGCTGTACAAAGGTGGATCACTAGGAGTCCAATCTAGTAGTGAGACCCTGAGCACCCTGTAAACCCTTCTAAAAAAAAAAAAAAAAAAAAAAGCAATGCCATCTCTATTCTTATCCTTGCACTGCATTTGGGTTCAACATTTTCTTCAGAGTTTATAAACATACAGTTTATCTAATTACAAAGGAAAGGACTTTTGACACATAATCATCATCATTTCTATTAATTTGGCTTGTACGTGTAGATCCTACACTGATGAAATTTAACATTTCTGTGAAGAGTAGGACAGAAGGAAAATAAATCAAGTGAAAGGAATTATCATGTTTAGGAGTTGTGGACTCTATAATAGCCAAGCTCCTGATCTGTAAACCATTATCACATAAAAGACTCAAACTATAAAGTAAAAAAGCAAGAGTTAAAAGTAGCAAGAGGAAATAATGTTACAAATCAATCATATTAGCATGAGCTTAAAATAACTACTTTATACCTTTTGTTCTGTCCAACAAAAGCAGCTATTTAGCCCTCAAAGTGAGGTAGATTATTTGCCACAACCTCCTTTCTCATACATTAAGATTTACTGTCTAAAGTATTTTTAAGATTTGTAAACCACATATGTTCCAGAGACTTAGCCAGTTCACAAGCTGCATTGAATAAGGTTTCTTTGTGTTCAAAATATGAAGATAAATGCTGGAAGCTTCATCCAACTCCTACACTCACAGAAACTAAACGTAGCACCTTATTGGAGTGAGGAAACCTTGTTGATGTTTTAAAAATCATCATTTTGTATTTATTTAATATCTGATGAAATGCCATATTTAATGAAAAATCTCTGGTTCTTCAGGCAGTTTGGAAAAAACTCTTTCACTACTATGCAACTCTAGCACAAAAAAATGAGATTTTATGTGTATTTCATGTTTATTTCATTTTTGAAACCTAAAAACATTCTACTTATGCAGTTAGCGAAGTACCTCCCAGATCTGATTTAACCCTAAACTAGATGCAATTTCTGAGACAAACCATGACTAAACACAAAGGACAGGCTCAAAAAATGCTGCTTTTCATAACATTATATTGGGATTATATTTTAGGACCAATAAAAAATGTAAGAAAATCCCATAATTTAGCAAAGTGATGAACAAATAGGATGAAAATTAGTGCTCATATAAGTTTAGAAATATAAAACCATAATTTGTATTGTGGATAAATATACCCAGATTTATTTGATTAGTTCCTTATGCCTCTATCTATCTACCTATCTTATTCACGTTCCTATGATTAAAATTATAATACAAATCCCTCTATTCATTAAAAGAATGTAACTATATATCTATTCTAAACATTCTGAATACACAAATACAAAATGGACATTCATCTGTATCCCCTTTTTTTGCTTAGAGGGATTTGTTCTAATAATGTTTGTAAATAGGATATCATGTCCTCCGCATCTTGTGCAGCAATTAACCACTAGGAAGAATGTATGCAATGTGTTAATTATTGAAAC
>NDGN011556154.1:3630-14685 GCA_002564285.1 Tympanoctomys barrerae | reverse complement strand
GAACTCAGATACTTGGGCTTGCCAGGCAAGCGCTTATTCTACTGAGCCATCTCCCCGGCCCCTGCGTGTTCTTTTTTAATTTTAAAAAATCTTTTATTTATTTGGTACAGGGTCTCATTACACAGCTCAGACTCATAATGATCCTCCTGTCTCAGCCTCCCCAGCACTGGCACTACAGGTGCACACCACCAGGCCCGGTTTTGGTGGTCGGCAGGGTGAGCCCAGGGTTCCAGGGCAGGCACGGCATGTGGTACCAGGGATCAAACCCAGATCCCTGTGCTTGCCAGGCAGGTACTTAGACAGCTGAGCTATCTCCCCAGCTCCATGCTTGTTCTAAAGAGGTCAAACAATATTATAAAGGTATAGGGAAGAATAAAAATTACATTTAATTCCACCATCTGAAGATAATATTTTAAGGATATTCATATATATATATATATATATATATGCAATATTTTAAAATAAAATACAGCCCTTTTATCAATATTGTTTTGTAAACTATTTATCTTTGGGAATATATATATTTAGTACAGGGTCTACAAGATGTCACTACACAGATCAGGTTTGGAGTGATCCTCCTGTTTTCAGCTCCCAAGTGCTGGGATACAGGTATGCACCACCATGCCCAATCTCAATCACCCCTCAGTGCACCCCAGGGGCGAGGCCGGCACAGCATACCAGGGGTAAACACTATGATAGATGTTCAGCTGCATTTTAATTTGACATCTTGAACCCATTTCCAGGTCTGTAAAATACACATTGAAGAAAGTCATTCTTAATGATTTCACTGTAGTCCACTGTCTGGATGTACACTGATGTAGCTGTTCTTTCTTTTTTGTCTTTTTCTTTTGCAGTATGGGGGACTGAACTGAGAGATTTGCACTGAACTGCATCCTCAGCCTTTTCAACATTTCTTTTTTCTTTTTCTGAGATAGGATCTCACTAACTTACTAAGTTGTCCTGGCTGGGCTTGCACTTGCAATCCTTCTGCTTCAGCCTAACAGAACATACTAGAATGTATACCATCCTTTCTGCAGAACCAAGAATACTTCTTCATGGCCTATTCCTAGGATGAACTTGCAGAATTGAAGAATGTGGCTATTTTTAATTTTTTTTTCTATCAATCTTCTGAAAAGTTTACATTAACCTACACTTCCATCAACAGGGTAGAGGGTACCTATTACTTCCTATTCTCCTCAATTCTCTCTCTCTCTCTCGCTCACTCACTCGCTCACTCGCTTTGTGTGTGTGTCTTTTTGAGACAGGGTCTCACTATGCAGTTCAGGCTGGCCTTGAGCTTACTTGGTACCCCAGGCTGGTCTCAAACTTGCAACGATCCTCCTGTCCCAGCGTCCTGTGTGCTGGGGTTACAGGTGTGCATCACCACACCTGGATTTCTCCTCAATTCTGAGGTTTACTATTTTTTAATCTGCCAATTTCAGAAGTTAAATGTGATCTAACTCAATTCCTTTAATGTGCATTTCTCTTCATTTGCCAGGCAAGTGCTTATTCTATTGAACCATCTCCCAGCTCCTTATCCTATGTCTCTTTCTTTCTTTTTTTTTCTTTCTTTTTTTTTTTTTTTGCGGAACCAGGGATTGAACTCAGGCCCTTGCGCTTGACAGGGAAGCACTTATTCCACCGAGCCATCTCCCCGGCCCCTTTTCCTTTTCTTTCTTTTTTTTAATCCTATGTTTCTTAACCATTGTGTTTCTTGTTTTGTTAATTTATCTGCCTTTTTCTCCCCTCTGTGGGGTATTAACTTTTCTGATATTTATTTTTAAGTACTTTCTATATGGTAAGAATATCTCTATGCATATATGCAATATTTTAAGAGAAAACACAACCCTACCATAAACACTGCTTTGTAGGCTGCATTTTAACAATTATTTTGCGATCTATAATTATTTTGCCTAGCTTAGCACTGTCTTCAATTTTATGTGGATTCTGCTGTGAAAAAATTGAAAATTTAGACGTCTGAACAACAAGCGGTTCCAGCTGCTTTGGGAATCACATCTAATATAGCTTTTTTTGTCCTACGCTGATAGAAATATTTTGTGTGTGTTCTTGCTCTCTCAGTGCTCATGGGCTTTTGATTACTTCCTTTCACTGAAATGACCTTTATTCTTGTGCTGAGTGGCCCTTCCCATTCTTCAGATCTCAATGCCATCCCCTGGGTGGTGGTGTCATTTGGTGGTAGAGCACTTGCTTAGGATGACCAAGGCCCTAAAGTCAATCCCCAGCATGGAAAAGATAAAGCCGTCCCCCTGAAAAACTCTCTTCTGGTTACACAACCTAAAAAAGGGTTGTGTAACCCTTTTTTAGGTTGTGTAAGAATGGGGGTCCCTTGACCCCCATTCTTCTTTTTCTCTGCATTCTCTTGATTTCCTTTATAATTTTTACTAAGAAGTCCAGAGTTTGGCTACCTATTCATTACCTGCATTCCCAACAGGATCATAAACTCTATGGAGGGTAGAAATCACACCTGTTTTGCATTTTAAACCCTTAATCTGGCTCATAGTGAATATAGAAAGCATATTTGTTAAAATCCATTGAATGTAAAGCAATTTAAAATTTACTTAGGTATAGCCAGGCATGGTAGTACATGCCTATAATCCTAGCATTCAGGAGGCTAAGGCAGGAGGATTGCATGAGATCAAGGCCAACCTGAGCTACATAATGAGCTCAAGCCCAGCCTGAACTGCATAGTAAGACCCTTTCTCAAAAATTTTTTTTAAATTTAGATATGAAGTATGACTGGAAATCTAATTTAAGCTTTTCCCAATAGTATCTTGTTTTTATACCACACAATTACAGTGCAGCTAGTTCTCTTATGTACAGCTGCAATGCAGACTAGTTCTGTTATAATCTGCATTTCACCGGGCACCAAGAAATGAAAGCTAGCATGTGGGCCAGGGGAGAGAATCAATGGCTCACATTATTGCTGCTCGCCAGCCCCATTGACTCTTCTCGCTACAAGGGCTTTCTCCATTATTGCCTTAGCCCTAAGTGCTTCCCATAATGCTTCCTTCAAGGCTTAGCCTAGAGTGGATCCTTAATTAACAGTATTTGTGGGCTGATTCAAGATCATTTAAATGGTAGTGGAATCAGATATCTTGATGTGTCTCATCTAATATTTACGTTAGCCAGGGGAAGCCCTAAGAATTCTCCTCTCTCTCCACAACCCTGAGAAACCATATTTCTTTGCTTGCTTCTCAACCTCTCTAATAGTTGCAAAGAAGGATGGTAGAGGTGGAGGTTAGAGACAGAAAGAGGAAGCTGGTGCCACTCTTCTATGTATGCTCTTAAAGCTTCCAGCGGTCTCGTGGCACATTCCCTTTACTCCTTCAAAACTAAACTGTGAAGCAGCTGTGGGGGCTTTACAGGCAGGCCTGGGGAAGACTCAACTTGTACACTTTAAAATTTAATATCAGTAAGGGGCTGGGGAGCTGGCTCAGTGGAATAAGCACTTGCCTGGCAAGTGTAGTGGCCAGAGTTCAATCCCCGGTTCCACAAAAAAGAAAAGAAAAGAAAGAAAAGAAAAGAAAATTTAATATCAGTAAGTGTTTTTCCATTTTAGGCAAGCTATACATTAGGTGTAAAATATTGTAAGAAAGAACAAAAGGACCAATTTTATTCCATTTAAAAACTATTAATGAATCTAATGATCAAAGGAATGAAAATAAAATACTACTTTTTTGGTTTTGTTGTTGTTGTTTTGTTTTGTTTTTTGGCAGGACCAGGGACTGAACTCAGACCTTGGGCTTTCCAGGCAAGCACTTATTCTACTGAGCTATCTCCCCGGCCTCCTAAAATACTACTAATAATACTAACCATCAAAGAAATGTAACTAAAAAAAAGAAAAATTGTGTGTCATTTGCCTTCAAACAATGGAAACCACAAAGAGAAACCACTTTATTTAAAAATCATTTTATCAAATCTCAAAATTTTTCAATTTCACAAATAATCAAAGGATACAGCTCAAAACAGGAGTCATATATCATTTTTCCTAATAAATACCTTATAGTATAATAAATTATTCTTAATGCTGAGAAGAATATGGTAAGTGTTTTACCCAGTGTGGAGAATTAAGGTGGAATTTTCCAGAAAGAAACAATGGCTGTATAAATGTTGAGACTCTATTGACTCTTCATCTTACTTCTATAAATCTTTACCAGAAATTCTCATCATCTGGCTGTTCATTAAAGTATAAAAATGTGAGGCAAGTCCTGATGTTTGATAACAAGACATGATTAAAAAATTGAGATCTAGCTTAAATATGGATTATTATGGAATCATTACCAATGATGTTTTCATAGATCTGTAAATGACATGGGATATGTCCCAAATCTAATAAGTATCCAGAGTTTAACTCTAAATTTTGTTTTTAATTATATTTACATTTTATAAGAAATAGACTATAAGAGAAATAATAAAATGTTAACCATGTTTATCTCTGGATGGTGGGTTATATGTAAAGTTCTGTTTCTTAATATTTTCCAAATTCTTTACAATCCAGCATATTATTTTAAAACAAAATCCTCTCCCTCTTCTTCCTTTCCAGCTCTTAATGATATTAATGTAGTTTTGGACCACATTCATCAAAATTCAAAAAAAGGCAGTAGAAGAGCTCCTCGGTGCCTCTCAGTAGCCTGACACTTTTTCTGTGCAGTGAGACCCAAGGGAAATGTATCTCCAGAAAAGGGTTAACAGAATGGGCTTCATCCTGAAGGAACCTAAAATTAGGTGACATGAAGAAGGGCTGGAATACATAGGCAAGATCTGGAAACCAGATTGGTTGCCAATAAAGGCCTGAAGTTTGTCACAAAACAGAAGGCAGGGGCCGGCTAGATAGCTCAGCGGATTAAAGTGCCTGCCGAGGCAGACTCAAGGCTGGAGTTTCGATCCCCTGCCTGACCTGCCAGACCTGCCCACTGTGATTGAGACAGTGACTGAGGCTGGGTGTGGTGACGTGCACATGTAATCCCAGGATTTGGGAAGCTGTAAAACAGGAAGGATCATTATGAGTATGATCTGTGTAATGAGAGCCTATAATCCCTGTGCTGAATACATAAAAACAAACAAACAAACAAATAAATAAAATGATTAAAAAACCAAACAAACAGAGGACAGGACTGAAGCTGACGATCACAAATAGCCAGAATTTGGTTTAGTACAGAAGGACATTGAAGGAACTGCCCTGAGGTAAAAGACCAGCTACAAGGAGGAGAGACACCCATCTTTAAGACAAAGGCTGAACAATCACTTAGAGGTAATATTGAGAGTATCTTGATACCACTGGTCTCATCCAGGCCAGTATTTTTTATTTATTTTTTTAATATTTTGGGACAGGGTCTCACTCTGTAGTTCAGCCTGGCCTTGAACTCACTACATAGCTCCTGCTGGCCTCAGTCTCTGGAGAGCCTCTTGTCTTGGCCTTCTGAGTGCTATCCCTACAGATAGGTGCCTGGCTGGACCAATAATTTACACTTTTCCATCATAAAATGGGAGGAGAGCCCTGGAGATACTGCTTCATATTTTTCTTCTTGCCAGCAGCTCCACTGTTTCAAGGGAAGGCACCGAAACCACTTGGGATAGGTGGTGTTTCTATGTAAGACAGAGTGGGATCAGGAAATGGAGATGTATCAGTGAGAGAAATTTTTATTATAAGTGACACAAAGCCAACTAAAACTGTACTGTGCAAATTAGGAGCGAATTAGCCAAGAACCAAACAAGCCAAAGCGAACAGATCTGGGTGCAGGATGGCTGGAGCTAGGAACTCTGTTTCTATTTCCTTCTCTTGATTTGTGAGCCGATGCTGGCAACATCAGGGGACAGGCTTCTTCATGTGGACGCAAGATGGTCTCTGACAGCCTTGCATTTATGTTGTACTCGCAGCTTACCACTCAGCTCACACCAACAGTGTTTTCCCAGTCAGCTGAGGTAACATCGTTGGGGAGATTTCCCGGAAGTGGCTTGGGTCATGTGACCCATTCCTAAACCAATCACAGAGTCTGAGGGTAGAAGTCCTCGGCTTAGTTAGGCTGAGTTATAATTACACACTTGGAACTTAGCCCACTTGATTCATGTGGGTAAAGCTGGCTATGGAAAAAAAGGAAATGTCCTATGTTAACTATAGGATCGTCTTGCCCATGTTAACAGTTTTTTTTTTTTTAATTACTTGTAACTGCTGCCAGAGAAATCTACCATCTAGTAGTTCTACCTCTCTTCTAGCTTGAATTCTTCCTGCTTGTAGCTTCCACCCATCCTGTTCTGTTCCATCTTTGCAGTAGATTTAGATCAAAATCTCTTCCTCACAGACACACTGTGAGGATTAATTAGGTTTTCCAGAAGCCATCTGTAAAGTGCCATGGGGTCTTCAGGACCAGATGCTTTGTAAGGAACATTACCATTAGAATCAACTCTTCATTGTTTATGCTTGGGGGGGGGATGGGAGACAAGGATGGATCAAAAGGAAGGAGATGGAAATCTGTAAATTGTCCTAAGACTTAATTTGGCAATAACCCTTTGTGATAACCATTCTCTTCCCTTTTAGAATATTTTGCTTATCATTTACAAGGACGAAGCATGCTAATGGGTTTGAATGTCTACACCCTTCTCCAAGTGGGACAGGAATCATGGGTGACAGAGAGCCAGTAGTGGCTAAATAAATAGGTTGCGTAATCTGAAGCAAGCCAAGATCAGAGCGGGAGGATTAGCAGCTGTCTCTGTCGAGTGGCTTTCCTTTTTTTAGCTCTGGTTAATGAGCTATGAAAGATACATAACTGTCTGGGCAGTGCGTGCACGTCACAGTCTGGGCTCCTCTGCCCTCCTGCAAGATGCCTTTGTTAGGATTGTCAGGGACACACGCTGGGAAGGATTGCAATCCAGTTTCAACAAGTAAGGTGCGGGCTGGCCCTCGAACCACACCTTAGGCTGGAGCTGGCAGTCAGGAAGGTTTCTGAGTGCAGTCACTTCTAGGGGGCCGCCAAGACCCACCCTCAGCCTGCAGGGTGGGTGACAGAGCCCAGGCAGCTTGTCATGGTTCTTCTAACAAGCCTGCAATTTCAAGGGAGAATTTTGCATCCCTGACTCTCTCTCTTTTTTTTTTTTTTTAACTCTTTTCTTTTTAAAAAATATTTCCCCAATTTTTAATTTAAAAGCAAAGGCCTAGATAAGTCAAAAGAAAAGTGCAGTGAACATCCATAAGCTCTTCTCCCAGATTCATCATCTTGGCACACTGGGCTCGCTCTCTTACTTTCTCTCAGTCTCGATTTCTGTCTCTCTGTCTCTACCTCTATCACTCTGCATGTGTGTATGAATCCATATATATATGTGCCTAATATACCAACATGCCTTCTCATCTATGGCTACCTAATTCTCCTTGAAGCATTTGACAGTAAGTTGTAGGCTTCATAGTACTTTATTCCTAAATACCTCATTGTGGATCTTTTAAGAACAAGCTTAGAAGCACAAGATAATTATCACACTCAAGAAATACAGCGCTGGTATAATGCTAAAAGTGCACATAAAACCCATGTTCCACCTATCTGAATATCTCCTAGCTTTAAGATGATCTTTTCCCTGTCCAACTCTTTCTCTTTTGCCTACTGTTCAGGACAGTAGCATTTTTGTAAAGGGAAGATTTCAGCCTAGTTGCCCTGTAGACTGTCAACTTGGACTTCCTTTTTTCCCTTCTTGGTCTTTTCCCCATTGCCAGAGTCAAGTGTCTGAATTCTTATCTGTGTGACCTTGAGAAAGTCACTGGATGACGCCGAACCTTAATTTGCCCATCACTTTACAGACCTCATGGGGCTGTTATGAGAACCGACAGAGAAAAGAACTAAAGTCCTCAGCTTGACAACAGGCAAAATATAATCACCTGGAAAGTGTCTGCTTATGATTAGCATTAGCATTGTTATTACCATTCAGACCTGATAAATCTTGTCTCCAAACAGCTGATCATCTTCCTGGGAAATTTCCAGAGCCCCAACTCCAGTTTCCTAATCTGCAAATGGGGAATAACTCCCATGCTGAACAATTTACTGGGTTATTAAGAGAATCAAATTTTTAAAAAATGCAATCCCCAGCACAGTACAAACTAGAACATGATATAACAGTGTAGGGAGACATTATTTTCTGTGTTTGCATACTTTAAAATTATTCTCTTGTGTAAAATAAAAAACACTCAAGTGGGGGTCAAAATGAAATTAGCATCTAATGAAAATTGTGTTTTCTGTGTTTAATGTGATAGCTTTCAGACTTTAAAAAAATCAGTAAAATCTAA
The DNA here is from genome assembly GCA_002564285.1 of Tympanoctomys barrerae. Classification (NCBI taxonomy): domain Eukaryota; kingdom Metazoa; phylum Chordata; class Mammalia; order Rodentia; family Octodontidae; genus Tympanoctomys; species Tympanoctomys barrerae. The sequence goes on along the minus strand of NDGN011556154.1, from coordinate 6,398 downwards.
TTTTCAAATGATAGTTTTAGAGCCCCAAAACATCAAGCAGATTAAAATACAGACTTTCTGAGTGAAGTTAGGGGTAGAGGTAGAGTACCTACCCCCCCCTCCACTGAGCCCCCAGTACAGCCCTGGGTGCTGTGACAATAACACTCCTCCTCGCATTGCTTCAGTCTCTCCTGGCATCTGCTCACAGTGCCATGGCATCATTTGTTTTCTCCTTCTCATTCCTGCCCTGTTTTAGCTGAGGAATTATAATAGCTGTAAACCCCAATGATGATTTACTCCGTGCATTATTAATCATTATTAATTGCTTATAAACATCTTTCCCTAGAAACAGCATTAAATGTCTTGCTCTCAGCACGGCAGACTGATGCAGCACATAAGGAGACACTGGTGATGTCTCTGACAGAGCAGCTCGTGCAGAGCCTCCCAGCATGTCCTGCATGGCACGTGTCCTGAGCTGGGAGCTGGATGTCCCTGTTTACCCTCTTAATCTGCAAACCACCCAACCCAACCTCTTAAGGGGTGGGGCTTCATCCAACAACTCAGTGGGGCGTTGTTTGCACCAGAGCATGGCCAAATAACAGGACAGAAAACTCACATGAATCCAGCTCCTACAGTGTGCCAGACAGATGCCAACTTCTTATTTAACAGTCAACCCCACCAGGTAGATAAGAAAATCATTGCTCCAAAGATTGTCTGTTCTCAAACTGAAGAGTATGGACTGGTCCTTTTCTCTGGATTTCTGGTAAAATTGTCTGTGCCACATGGCATCCATGGGTTACTGCCACAGTCACCCCTTTCATCTTGCCAACAGTCACATTAGCCAGAGCATTCACAGTATCATCAGCTAATGCTGATGTATTACCTACCATATGCGAGTGCCATTCGGAGACTATCTGAAGTCATGTAATCCTGTCTATGGATGACCACAGGAAGTAGGTACTATTTGTTTTATTGATAAGGATATTGAGAAGCTCAGCAGTTCAGTGACATGTACAGAGGAGTGTTGCACACAGTGTTGTTGGTGAGATTTGAGCCCAAGACATCTAACTATAAGGTCTAAGCTCTTATGACTAGGGTAGTTGAACAAGGGCTTATTACTAGCGCCAGTTTACAGACAAGGAAACTGAAAGGTTGAGAGGGGTCATCTGCTCAGGATCACATGGTATTTGTTATAGGAAAATATACCCAGGGTGGGGGCAGGGCAGCATTAGACCAAAAGTCAAAACTTTTTCTATGAAATAAACATGGAATCCTCTTCTACTGGCTGGAGCTGCCACAGTACAGGAGGGTACGTCTAATGGTAAATTCTATAGGTAGATTGAAAGTAACACTAAGGAGAGTTGATAAGATAAACCATGATAACTGGAACTGAACTACTTATTTCAGGCAAAATCTTGGGGGTAGGAAAGGAGGACAAAGCCTGGCAGGTCCTCTTCTGAGGGCCTGTGATCTCATCTTTAGGATTGACCTAAAGATGAGACCAAAAGTTCTCAGGATTGTCAAGGTCCACAATATTCACAGTCAGTTTAAGAGTGGCGCTATATTTGAAACACAGTCTCCTGACTTTACCCAAGCTTAAAGCTTCATGAGAAGGCCTGCATCGGGGGCCACTAGGGAGCAGTTCTCAAGGAGGAGGCCAGCTGAGCAAGAGGATGAATGCTGAGAGGTTTGGGATTTTCAGCAGGCAGTGAAAGAGGACTTGCTTCCTTTGGACTCTCTCCCTCTAGGGGCCATCCTTCTTGTAAAAATGTGTACAGGAATATTCCTAGTTATTCCACACCAGAAATCATTCAGCTTCCACCAACCGCACCACAGACACTACTGTATGATACACATAGGCACTGCCACATTCTGCAGCAACAAGATTGTCCATATTATTGCTCTACACAACACTGAACCCATGGGCACACAGCGCGCTGCTAAGCTCCCAGCAGCGGCTGGGGTCAGGAGTGCACTAGGTCAGGACTGAGCCCATCTAGAGTCAGGAGAGAAGAAATAATGGAATCACTGAGCCCACAAGAATCTAGCTAAAGCCAGTGAGTCAGATTAGAGCCTGAAGTATAAAATGGCCTGTCCAGCAAGCAAATGGGTGCAGATAATAAAGGCTTTGGCCCCTGAGGGGCAGAGGAGAGTGGGCAGAGCCTGAAGCCCTTTGCTCCAGGTGCCTGTTGGGGTTCAGGGAGGAGGCAGGGCGTGTGCCTGTTTTTAGAAGGGAAATGTATCTCTAGGAAAAGCTTCCAAGTTGCAAAGGCCCATACTCTAAACATTAATCCCATTAGTATGTAAACTGCATCTGCCTGCTTGTCACAGCTCTGGGAGAGAAGCTCTGAGAATTGAGTGCAGACTTTTCATGGCCTCATGTGATTCCTGAGGTCCAAATGGCCAGGCTAGGGACCTCAAATGCCCACTCACCAAGCCAGTGGTGTGGCAGCGCCCTCTGGAGTTGTATGTACACATGCCGTCCTGCCTGGGTAGCAAGCCTTCCTTGCGATGGTCACTCTTTCTAACATCTTCCCACACTGCACTCTGGCCACACTGGTTTTCTTTCGATCCCTTATGGGTACTGAAAACTACTATAAGTTTTGGATGCTCTTCCTTAAAGAGATGGAGCCCGTGTTCCCTCCTTTTGAACCTAGTTGGACTTATGTTATGGTTTGTGTCTAGATGCCCCCCACCTCATAGCCTCATCCAGTCACAGATGGGGCTTTTCTTTCTTTCCTTCCTTTCTTTCTTTCTTTCTTTCTTTCTTTCTTTCTTTCTTTCTTTCT
>NDGN011556153.1:0-11675 GCA_002564285.1 Tympanoctomys barrerae | reverse complement strand
TTTCTTTCTTTCTTTCTTTCTTTCTTTCTTTCTTTCTTGGCAGAACCAGGGATTGAACTCAGGACCTTGCACAAACCAGGCAAGTGCTTATTCTACTGAGCTATCTCCCCAGCCCCTACAACTGACTTTAAAAAATGATATTTTATAAGATCATATGAAGACTACATAAAGCATGATTCCTTGTACCTCTTTAGAAGGTTACCAAATCTGAGTTTAAGTTTAGATATTAGAACTGTTTTATAGGTCATTGTATGTTTATTTTTCCTGATCAGCTATTCTAAGAAATTATCTTATCAATGTCTGTTGATCTACTCTTAAAGATAATGCATTCATGCATCTTTCAGGATTCTGTGAGCCTGAATGAAGTCAAGGTTGAGGGACAAGTCAGTTCTTAGTTTTCTGGTAGTAAGCGATGTTAAAGGGGAACATCCTGATGAGACAGTCCAGAAGAAGCAAAATAGCAACATCAAAATGCTGAGATGGAACAAGACCAAGGTATGGTATGCTTAGCTGACTCCACAAAATAAAGAGCCTGACTTAAGAGAGAGAAATGAACTAAATTATTAAAGCCGTAGAGTAAGAAGGCACGTATCATTTCATATGTAAATCCATCAAAGTGGAAGATGAGGAGGCATGTCATTCCTTTGACGCCCCACAATATCTTCTTTTAAAATGTGAAAAATGCTGAACTCTGATAGTTTTTATTAGGGAATGGTCTTCAGGGTGTTCTGGGGCTCACTACTAGATTGGACTTGTAGTGAAAAATGTTTAATAATGTGGAAGTGGAAGTGAAATACATTATACCTTAGATATGTTATTTCTATATGCATCTGGTATTCCTCTTCTTTCTCTTTCTTTTTCTATTTCTTTGCCAACTGGATACCAAGTACTCCAAGGCACTGGAAGAAAATGGATCCACAAAAAATTGTGAGAGCTTGAACCCAAGGATGGATGCAAGAGGAAATTTCTGGAATAATATAACTTTGAAATGTTTATGTTATGGTGCCGAAAGTCCTAAGTAAAATAATCCAAAAAGCAGTATATGCTTTACCTTCTATGTATCTTTTCTCTTGACCATATAGGAGACAAAATGCAGAATCTTTGCAGGAGTCAGGGAAAAAATTATTGAGAACTGTATATCTCCTATTCATATAAAAAATTAGTGATCTATATATCTCTAGTATTAATACAAGGCTGGCCAGATAGCTCAGTGTATTAAAGCGCCTGCTTAGGCAGAGTGCAGCAGCTGGGGTTTGATCCCCAGTGTGCTGTGCCAGCCCTGCTGGCAGAGTATACTGAGATGGCGATGAAGACGGGGCGTGGTGGCATGTGCCTGTAATTCTAGCACTTGGGAGGCTGAAAACAGGAGAATCATGACGAGTCTGATCTACATAGTGAGACCCCGTATTCCCTGTAAACTCTGTCCTAAATACATTTTTAAAAATTAATACAATTTTACCTTGTCTTTAGTGAAAATATGGTGTGTGCCACCAAACTGTCATCCTCACAATTTTTTTTATTGTTAAAATTCTGTGAATGTTTTTCTACTTACAAAATGATAGTACTAAGTTAGGATTTTTTGTTATTGGTTACATTTCTATGTGGGGTTTTTGTTCAGATAGAATGTTTCTTTTAATACTTTTGCTTCTCCTTTTATGTTATCCTATGACTTTTTAGCTTTCTATTTTGCTGACAATCAGTTGAGGAATCTTTTGCTTGATTCAGATAGAGATCCTGAATTGGGAAAATATAGCTCTGCTAGAGTTCCTGATGCTGCCAGTTCACACCAGTTAGTGCTGGGTACCCTTGGCTGACCCTGCCAGGTGCTGGTCAGTGTCACTCAATGTTGCCTAGTGCTGGCCACCACCTTGACCCTGGGTCATGCTGACCAATGTTCAATGACAGCTGACTTGGCAGCTGCCAGGAGACTGTTGAGTGCTGGCCTCCATCGCTGGTCTTCATCAGCTGCTAGTTTCAGGAGCTCTTTAAGGCTAACAGCCCCCAGTATACAGAGTTTATTTTCTTTCTTTTAAAGAAACCATTCAGCCAGCATGACTGAGAATTAAGTTTTGCAGGTCCTTTGAAACCCACACATCAGAGAAATAAATCACACACACACATTTTTATCAGTAGCAGAGTGAAGCTTTATTGGATCAGAGCTAAAGCTGCAGCATAGGGGAAGTGGAGAGAGAGCCACTGGTGAGAGCCTACCTGGACTGCCCCAGAAGGGTAAAAGGACAACAGGAGGTATAGATAGCCTGGAGCCCTGTGATTGGTCTAAATGTAAGCCTGAGATTGGTTCACATTTGAGCCTACTTAGGGGTTCAGTGTAGCACTAGGATTGATCTAAAGGGGTGAGGGGCATCTGGGGCATCTTCAGCTCTCTTGATAGCAATTGAATGGACAGATGAGGAGAGCTGAGTGGTTGTACAGATGCATAGCATCCATGAAGAATGGTGAGACCTAAACCAGTGAATCTCTGTCTTTCTGGGGGGTGGGTGGGGTGGGGAGAAGAGTCTACAGGGTGTTCAGGGTCTCACTGCTAGATCAGACTCAGTGATCCGTCTGTTTACAGCCTCCCAAGAGCTAGGATTACAGGTGTGAGCCACCAGGCTCAGTCTCAATTGTCCTCTCAGTGTGCCCCGGAGGTGGGGCCGACATGGCAGGCCAGAAGATAGAACTCTTGGCCTCTGTGCCTGCTTGCAGGCATTTTGATCTATTGAGCTATTTTTCCAGCCTTTAAATCAGGGGGTCTTCCAAAAGACTAGATTCATGCATCATGGTTTATTGCAGCTTGGAGATGTTAAGGCAATTGATAGTGAGCCACAACAACTCCTGGCTATGTGTCAGTCACCGTGGATTGGTTTCTTTCCTTTTTGAAGTGGAAGCAGCAGTATCTGCTGTGCCCAAGTGGAAAAGGGACATTGTGGCTGACAGCATGCCTCATTTCCTGTCAGGCATCCTGCAGGAGAGGGAAGGCTAAGTAACCACGCAGGATGAGGCAAGTTATCCCGGGTCATTTGTGGCAGGGGTGAGAGATGACATGTGTTGACCAAACCACTCCCCTCTCTGACACCGGAAAAAATAGGAGTCATGCTTAGCTGTCTCAGCCTGCTTGTTTATACTACACGGGCTGAGAGATAATAAAACTAAATTTTCACATACATGTTTAAGTTGAAGTCATACTTGCCTGCTACCTTAAATGACAATCATATAACTGCAAAGAATGCTAAACTGAATTTCTGTTTAATCCATGAATTTGCTTCTTTTTGTTTTGTTCTCTTTTAGCAATGACTCACTACAACTTCTCAGACCATCTTGATGAGTCTAAGCTCGGTCCTATCTATATCCTCCAGTTGGCCCCAAATTCTGTTGATTTTTTTTCTCTAAAATACTTGTGAATTCTATTCTTTCATCTGTAAACCTGCTGACTTCATTATTTCATCCCTTAACTATATTTTAATTACACAGCCAATACCAATCACAACTCCTGAGAATTTTTAAATATTCCTCCCAACTATTTTAAGTATTCTTCCCATCAGAAGCTCCTTGAAGTAAAAAATCGATTGTGCAGTTCCTCTACACAGTCCTTCCAATTAGTTTCTGACCTTTCTGGGGGGAACTAAGCAACAATGTCATTGCTAGGACCGCGTGCATGTTCACCACACCCCAGTGCTTGCTCACTCTAGTCATCGTCGTATCTTGATGCCTTTTCCATGGCTCCTGCGTGCAATATTCACCCTCAGTTCTTTTTGCCTTCAGTGTTGCTTATTCCCACTTTTATGTCTTTGTACATTGTTTTTGTCAGCCTTCCTTTTCTGTAACCAAACTGGCTGAAAATATCTACTTTAAAAAGCAAACGTTTCACTTGACACCTTCCAAGTCTTCAGTCCGTTGTGCACTCACTGCACTGCTCTTATTCTTGTAGTGGGCAGAGTGGAGAAGGAAAGCTACTTGCCATGTAGTCTCCCAGAAGAAGAGCGGGGAGAGCTGAGGGCAGAAAGCATCCTTCTCGGCTACCCTCACCCCAGTGCTGCGCATCCTCCTCCAAAGTCCGCTGGTTACGAGCTCGCTTTGCCATGAGCTCGTGCATGCACGAGTCCATTGACAGGTTAGTGCCTGTCGTACACTAGTCATACAAAAGACGTCCATGAACACGTGGGCCTTTGGGGAACATTTTCTGATCTGGGCCGTAACATACACATTCTTTCATCTGGGATAATGGAATATGAATTGCTCTTACAGATTCTAGACCTTGAAATTAATTCTTAATCCTTTAACACACATGTGTATTGTGCCCTTAGAAAATTTTCAGTAATATAAAAATAATAACTATCTTTCAACTTTGTATTTTTATATGAAATTTCAATGAAATATTTCTAACTATATTTGCTAACTCATCATAGTAGTCTTTGAACTCTATACTTTCTTCACTTTTCTACACATTATAACTTAATTTTCTTTGTAGAACTTAGTAAGTATTACCAGTCCAGCAAAGAATCTCTTTCTTTCTCTCTACAGTGGGACAGATGGTCTGCACCTCATGTTTCAATTCACTTGGTCATATTATATGATCCCTTCTTTTTGGGATTATAATTATCTGTTTATATGGTTGCCACTAATTTATGACTTTATGAAATAAAATAACTCTCACCCATTTAGTTTGTTTGTTGTCTTATGTAACATCTGACATTATGAAGAAAAAAAGCATTCTGTACATCATTGATTATTTTCCAGGAAAAAAAAACACATGATATGGAAATACAGTATACTTTTTAAGGATCTTACATAATATTCAAATTATTAGCAAATTGAGATTGCTGCTCCTACTGCGCATTCTCATATGTAAATATCCTTTCACGCTGCCATCTGATAAAGCATTTAGTAACAATTATGTATGAAGAAATATAAAAATGTGTTGAATAATTCATTTAGCCCTATTCACCTTTCAAAAGCTAATTACTGAATTTTACGACCTTTGTATGTTTTTCTATTTGATTTCATAGTCAATTGAACAAATGCTTAGTGAGTGACCACTATGTGTAACACAATGTGGTTATTAAATTAAAGTTAATTTTTAGCTTAATTATGTCTTCAGCCAGAATATAGTGGCAGCAAAATATTAAGTTCTTTTGCCATGCTATTATGCCTACATTGAGTCCAACAAATATTGACTGAACACCTATCATCTGACAGCACTTATGCTAAGTGATGGACGCAAGATGGTGGAGTATAATTTTATCTTTGCCCTTGAGAAAATTACAGTGCTCTAGATCCCATTTTATCATTTATTGAAGTTCTTGTAAAGTATTCAATTTCAGCTCATGCCATGCGGCTTTTAATATTAAGTTAAAGCACAGTTTTAACACTAAATTATGTTTAAAAGTTTTTATGATTACACAAAAACAGCTTGTATACTTTTTCAAAAGAATAGGAACATAAGAATAAGTAGAATTTATTTACCATTTACTCCGTGTGTCAACTCCTCTGCTATGCAGGTTGATATAGCACCACAGGCAAGTCTCAAAACAACTCTATCAGGCAGATACTATTGCTGCCTTCAGTCCTATGAGGACAGAAAACAGTGTACTTAAGGATGTTTAGTAACCGGTCCATCATTTTAAGAAAGTACTGCATTTGGGAAAGTAAGGAATCAGACAAGTTCTGAGCCCACAGAGCCTCGGTAGATAGCCTCCCTGCACATGCAACCGTAATGGAAACATCTGGTGCTGTTTGCTGTGTGAGAATGCTGGGTAGCAAATAACCACAAAGTGTCAGCGGCAAACAGCAAGAAGCATTTATTTTGGCTCGGCCGCCATGGCTTAGCAAACCTCATCTTTGATCTGAGTTTTCTCAGCAGTCCTTCCTCGGGCAGCTGCGGCGAGTGTGCTTTCTCATGTCTGGTATTCAGCTGGTACAACTGGCTGGGCCAGACTCCTCTGCGGGGGTCACCTGCCACTGTGCAGGGGTCACCTGCCACTGCGCGCAGGCGCAGCTTCAAAGCCAGCAGAAGGCAGGAAAAGGAGCATGGGTGTCCTCGAGGCTCTTGTGTGCAGGCTTAGCAGCGGCTACTACACGATGTTGGCAGACACAAGTGTCAAGGCCAGCTGAGACTCAGGGCAGGGAAGTAAAATCTGCTGTTTTATGGAAGAAACTGCAAAGTCAAATCTCAAAGGGTATAAGCCTAGGGAAGAATCAAGAATTGTGACTATTTTTATACTTAAGTGCCACAGTCCACCCGCAGGCCATAATATTCACGTCCTTTCATTATGCAAATTACACTCACCCTTTCAAAACCAGCAAAATTTTAGTGTATCACATTATCACACTAAGACTGTGTGTGCATCTCATGATCTATTGTCCAGAATTTGATGTTTCTTAACCTAAAGTAGTGTGACCCAAACAAACAAATTGTCTTCGTCACTCATTGTAAACGCAAAGTAGGTGATGATGCCAAACAGACGGATAGACTTCTATGGATCTTACAGCTGGAAAGAGGAAGAACGAGAGAAAGTCTTTGGTAGCAGTGAAATCTAGGATTTGCTGTTGTGAGGGTGGCGAATGTTCCTTGATTAGGTGCTAGTACTGCAACTTGGAAATATCTCCATAGTCCACATTTTTTAAAATAGGAAATTGCTTTCCCACTTTTCTAGAGGAATTTAGTTTATTTATTTATTTATTTATTTAGTATTTAGAACAGGGTGAACAGGGTGAACAGGGTCTCACTGCGTAGATCATACTCATACTGATCCTCCTGTTTACAGCCTCCCAAGTGCTGGGATTACAGGCACGCACCACCATGTCCAGTTTCAATCCCCATCTCAGCATGCCTTGGAGGTGGGGCTGGCATGGCAGATCAAAGGATTGAACTCCTGGCCCCTGTATCTGCCTAAGCAGGCACTTTAATCTAGGGGAAAGTTCTCAAGAAATTACACATTTAATGTTGTTTGAGCTATTCTATTTTCCCAGTCAAATTTGTTAATGGAAAACTGGGAGCAAACAAAAATTGAAGTCTTTTTTTTACATTTTGAACAATTTCAGTCACTTTTAGCTCAGGCTGCACATATATTTGATGACTATATAAAGAAGTCTTCTTCAGTATCTGGAAGATGAAAAGTATTCCTCAATCTAATGTCTTATGTAGATCCATATTATTCAGTAGCATAAGGAGAAGGGAGTTCTCTTGTTTACCAATAACCTCATACACGCAAAAATTGGCACATCATAGTGCTCTATGTAGTTGTTTTTCATAGTGAAATACAAACGAAATGGAAAAATGATGACAGATTAGTTTATGGTGATTTTGTTTTCTTTTACATTAATTTTGCCTTTGGAAGATAGTAGGGGGCAGAAAAAGTGGAAAACATCCAAGCATGATGGTGAAATGATGGTTTTGAACAGTCACAGAGCTAGCAAGGTTCCCTACATCCTGGAATTGTTATAGACTGACATCTGCTGTACACAGGGACTTTGCTGAACTGGGATGAGTATTCTTTCCACTGTCTTTTTTTTTTTTTATTCAGAACTGGGGATTGAACTCAGGCCCTTGCTCTTGCCAGGGAAGCACTTATTCCACTAAGCCATCTCCCCGCCCCTCCCCGCCTTCCACTGTCTTGAGCAGATACATTGTGTGGGTAGGGAAAGCTGGGGCCATGGTTCTCTTGTCTGCACAGCCTCTGATGACAGACTGCAAGGGACACAGAGGGCTGGGGCCTGTGTTTTGGAGACCGCTCTCTCTGGAATGCTTTTCATTGTTATAGTCAGGTGTATTTTTTGTGATGCTCCAGACATTGTTTAGGGGGGTCACTTTCTGATTCATGTGCAAATTGTTACTGTCTATGTCTATGAACAGCCTTTAGAGAGGTGAAAACACTCACTATGGCTCTTTCCCTTCTAAGGTGGTGATAGGGCAGGAAGGACATTACAGGAAATTCTGGAAAGCATATGCTTTGCTGCAGTGAAATTCTAGTGCCTCATTGGTCAGGGGCGTGGCAAAGGAGGAATCTCAGCAAGAGATGGTTCCCTAGGAAGAGCCTCATAAGAGGTTACAATCAACAAGTGATTATCCAGTCAGGCTGGGCCAAAAATGTGCTGTAGCCGTGTGCCTCTTTGACCTGGACTCCCAAATCTGGGTCAGGACATATGCTACCAGAGACTAAGCGATTATTGTCTAGTGAGTAGGCCAGGTAGATAGTTTTTGCATATTATCCATAAAGAGCATTATCTGAATAGTCCTGAGCATAACTGAACAGTGTAAGTGTAAAGTTCCTTCCTCAGGCATGCAAGAGAAGTGAGAAGTGAAGAAATCCTTCATTGCTCAGTGCATGATGGCCTCTGAAGAAAAGCAAAGACCCTAGGGGAGGGGGCAGGCAGACAAAGAATTTATCAGGCTGCGTTGCTTGTGAAGTTTGCATAGGTGGTATGGTGTTATAGCTGGAGATGACTGGGGAAAGCAAAAGAGGAAGTTCAAGGTTAGCCAGAAAGAAGAGGATAGAAGTCAGTCTAGAGGAGGCTCGTCATTGGTCGTGGGTCCCCACACCTCACAGACTCACCACCATGATGACCTGGTGAACCCCTGCATGAGCACAGACCCATTAGGAAGCGCTTTGCTGGCATCATAGCAGATGAGGAAGACATCATCATGGGAGAAAATAAACTTTTGATTGATCCGTTGACTACCAGAAATTTGCCCTCATCCTTTAGGAAGGTGGCCAGCATGGGGTACACGCAAACATTGCCATCAACACCGCTAAGAGCCACTAAGGCACTGCTGATGTGCACCATCCTCCCTGAAGGCTCAGAGCTGGGTGTTTTCACGTGAACCACTTCTGGACCTTCTGCAAGGCGATCCCCCGGGCAGACACAGTGATGACAGCGATGGCAGCATGCGCTTTGGTTCACAGTCCCTTGTTTGCCATCACCCTGTACCGGAAGGTCAGTGCAGTGCACAGCATCCTCCGTAGCGTGGCTTCTAAGTCCCTGCACTCACACACATTTGTCCTTGGCACCTGATTTCTGTGTCCTTTCCTCAACAAGAAGACATCTTTTCCCATTTATGAACAGCAGTAATTAATTATCTTTTCTGGGCATCCATTTGGTTCTGGTCATCTTATCCATTGCTAGGAATCAGCACCTAACATCCATAATTAAATGGCAGATGAGGTGGATTTGACTCGTGAATTCAGAGCTTTCCGGCCATGGTCAGATAGCTCCAAAGACAGAAATAAATTGGTGGAGTGGCTCAGGGCAGGAACACTACTCACCACATGGCTGCTGGTGTCAAGATGGTTGGGAGAGTCCCAGAGGTGGTAGGGCTCGGATCCATTTACATTCCCCAAGTGGAACCTCTATGGCCCACTCAGACACATTCAGAAGTGTGCTTTATTAATATGCTAGGTTTTCTTAATTTAATCAATGTGAAAGTCATTATTAATGCTCATAGAGGGTAAGTGATGGACTTACCCTGTTTTATTCACCTTCTGATACTGCTTAGCTTTTATGTGACTCTTGATTATTCCTGGGTGATTGATAGAAATGTTCTTGTCCAGGTAACCATGTAGTCAGACATGGAGATATTGAGGAGTTCTTCTTCCACAAACAACCCATTTGCCACTTTTAAATTTGTAGCCCATGGACAATATGCAGACACAAATGTCCAGCTGAAGTTTCAAATCTGTAAGTTTTGTCTACAGGACCAGAAAGCCAATGCATGCTCTCGGTGTTCCAACTGATGACACAAATTCTTCTGTGATGCATCTTGCTTCCTGTGAGCACAGAATGTCCTTCCTGAATTCCTACCTTGATATAGATTTGCCATCGTCACTGGCCTCAGGAAAGTAGGACTTGAATTGTGCACAGCTGAGAGAGCAGCGATAGTCACAAACTGTTACCGTAGTGTGGAATGTAGGGCCCCAGAAGAAGGGCCTGCAGTTACCTTTGTTCCTTGCCCCCAGAGGGTGTGGCTTGCTCTGCATGCTGTTCGCCTGGTTGATGCCTTTGTTGTGTCCTGTGACCTCACTCATGGAGAAGCCACTGTTGCACAGATGGTTCCGCGTATCTCCTTTCTTCCATCTACTGTTATGATCCTCTTACTGACTTCAAAGAACCGGTGCTGATCTTCCCATAGAAAGATTGATGCTCATACTTCAACTGATGCCCCTTTTGCATGGTATCCAAGTCTACAGCTTCCCAAATATACCTCCAAATTCCAGAGAGTCCCCTGTCACATATTTGGCCTCTATTGCTTATTGGACACACTCCATGTTGAAGTCACTGGGTTGGTGTCATTTTTCTGGAGAGTAAAATTTTGTCAAAGCCCAATCTTTGGCAATGTATATTACTTAATAGATTATTCACTACAGACTTATACACTTACTATATTTCTCTCTACGTTGATAGCTTCTGCTTTACCATTATTGCTAGTATTATTCTGGACAAGGATATGAGAGAATGTGCTCTTCTCCTTGTGAGTTGCCTAGTTTCTGAGCAGGAAGAATTCTTGGGGTGGAGCTATGGGGGATGAATGCTCCCTGGTTTGTGTTCAGTCACATTTCTCCTCTTTTTCTGTGTGCACATTCATGATGCAAGTTTCCCCATCATTTCATGTTTTCTGATTTATGAATTATTTTTTATTTGTCATTTTCCCTGAATTCCTGCCTTGATATAAATTTAGCATTAGCATTGGCCTCAGGAAATCAGGACTCACTCACAGATATATGTTTTGCTCAGACACAAAGTAAAACTTTTATGGATATTTTGCCTGTAACATTTATGCTTTTTTTCTATAAAGTTATGCTATAATTTTCTTATGTCAGCTGTTTACATATTTTAAGACAACCACTCTAACATCCACTGTGGTTTTGTTTATAGTTGTTTTTGATGTTCATTATTTGCATAATTACTAAACTATAACTCTTATAGTCAAAAGCATATATCATTTTAGAGTGAGGTGAAGGGAAAAAGGAAAGGAATTGAAATGTGCTACATACACGTACTAATCTTATACAGAGAATATGATCATTATGCACTGCATACATAAAAGTATGCACAAAGAAATTATAATCAAGGAAGAGCAATGAAAAAAATGAAAAAAACAAACTGAATACAAAAAACTAAAAGTTTATACATTGTTCTGTAGTTTTTCAAACATTTTATTGGTATTTTTATTATTAAATATTAAAAATTAACAAATCTTCAAAATTTTTCTGTTTTCTCCTGTATATAGCCTCCTTTGAACATAAGATTTCCACATGAGTCTTTGTTTGGCCTTCCCTTTTACGTATCTCTGAGCCAAACATATTTCATGCAGAATTTTTACGGCATCGCCTATTTTAGGTACTTAAACCTGGCTTTATCTTCTATAGCCAGGTTTGTAAACAACTTTTACAAAATAATTTTGTCTTGCAGGGGAAACCCTTCACCATCAGAAACAATACCTTTGATTATGGTTTTTAAAGCTCTGCTGTACCTCTCTGTGCTTAGTGGACTAAATAACTCCCTTTCTCATTCAGAATGGGGTGTGTGTGCGATCTCAGAATGAAGAATGGGATTTGCTTTTTGCAAGAATTTGCCATTAATTCTTGAAGGTGGGCACATAACTACTCTTTACCCAATTTTCATAATGATCAAGAAAAAATACATACATATATATATATATATATATATATATATATATA
>NDGN011556152.1:6469-22895 GCA_002564285.1 Tympanoctomys barrerae | reverse complement strand
AAAGAATTACTCTGTAATGTATAAAAAAAAAACATCCAGAATTGAAGCTAAGCTTTATTAGATTTTGGTCAGAGAGTCACTGAAATTGAGGTGACTGCATTTCCATTTTATCTTTCATTTTCTGTTTCTCTCTTCCCTACCTTCCTTCCCCCTCCCTGCCAGTTTCTTTTCCCTTTTGAACAACTTCTTTCCATTTTGTGATGTCTAGAGTACATTTACTGCTTATTTACACTTTCATTTTTTTTTCTGATTGATTTAACTTCACTATGTCCTCATTTAGCTATAAAAGTCTCGAGTTTATTCTCTTTTATGGTGGAGTATTGCTCAGTTGTATAAAAAAGCTACAAATTTTGTCTCCATTTTATGGTGGATAAAGTAGAAACAAAGCCGTGTAAATAAGGAGTGGATGAGAGTGTAAAGGGAGGGGAGGAGAACGGGAAAAAAGAGGACCCAAGATATGCCATGTACAGGGACAAATTCCCTCTGATAAGTGTTATTATTATGTGTACCAATAATTAAAAATAAAACAGAAAGTGAGGACTCTGGGCTTGTACTGTGAGACAGAATTATATGAATTTTCAATTTTTTATTTTTCTAGACATGATTAAGTTTCCATGCTCCAAAAATTAAAAAAGAAAGATAATTGATCTAGGCCAAAACTTCAGACAATTAGTGAATCGGGCCTAGAGGTAGAAATTAATATGAATCTGTAGCATTTGTATATTTTGCAGTTTTACACATTGTTGGTATTTTGGGGATGGGATGGATTTTCCTCGCTAAAATATATGCTGACCTAATATCTTTGTTCATAAAAATACATAAAAAATCAGATTGTCATTTCTGTAATTTTATTCCAAGCATCAAAGTAGAAACTTTTATTTCTTTTTTTTTTATATTTGCTGTACTCATCTGCTGATATTTACAAAGATGACATACACAAGAACACTGTAGTAGGGAACAACAGAAGCAGGATGAATTTGTGCTCTTCATTAGAATATTATGCTATTCATTTTTATTTTACAAATCAAGATAAGTAGTTTCATAAAGTATAATATTTGGTCATGTTGAAGATAAGCACAATATGTTTTAACTACAACATTGACTAGTTACATATATCTGAGAGGGTTTAAAAAACTTGGGGCATATTTTTCAAATAAGAATGAATTTAAAGAATGTTAACTAATTGAAGTTGAGAGAAATTGAGACTTTATATAAAGTTGCCAAAATTTGCATCTTCTTTATATTACTTGCGTGTTTTTTAAAATAAATGTCTTGGCTTCATACACAGTTGCATGAGTAAGTTTTATGTAAAAACAAATACAATTTTTTTGCAATAAATGGAATTCTCAATTTGCTACAAGACATAGTTTATAATTTGTCATGCAAAACCATTTTAAATCTGTAGTAGAATAAGAAATAAATGCATTGATTAACTTGCTTATATTATTCTATTTATTATTATTTATGACTTTTTATTAAAAGACTTACATATAAATTTTCTCTTATTTGAGAGTTTTGGTTAATTTTTAATAAGTCCATGAAGAGTACAAAAGAAATAACAGGAAGGCCAGGGAGATAGCTCAGTGTGTAAGTGCCTGCGTGGAAAGGTCCTAGTGTTCAATCCTTGGTACCAAAAAACAAAAGCAAAAACAGAAAATAGGAAACAGAAAGGAGAGATAAAATTAGAATCTAACACAAATTCAGACCTACTCAAATGTTCATCTGGCACACAGTTTAGAGAACTGAGCCAAAGCTGAAAACTCACCACATAACGTGGCTGGTGTTGAGGAGTTTGCAGGTGTTACCAGTTCTCAGGCTCCAACTACATTTGTGTTTTAAAAGAAACACCATGTTTTGTTAAATGTAAAATTGAAAAACTTCAATATGAGGAAGCAGCTTTTAATTTAAAGTTACGGAGGACAAAAGCAACTATCTGGTGCCTCCGTATGAGTACCGCCTGCATAATTAGAAGCAATAACCCTTATGTGTGTATTCAAGGTCACAATAATTTGACATTTGCCTTCCAGAGAAGTTCAGGATGACAAGTCAAGTAATAAAAACATAGTAAGTCACATGATTGAAAAGTTAGTGGTATATATGTAGAAGTTTACATCTTTCCATTGAAGAAAATACTCAATATATAGCAATTATTTTGGGGAAAGCAGTAACAAAATGGCTGTGTTTGAGAACGTGACTGGATTCACCAGTTGAAAAGCACGTAACTCGCTGGGCACACCATGCACAGTATATGCTAGGTGATGACTGAGAATTTGGATTAGAAAAAATTAGATATAGTCTTGAGAATCCTGGGATTGATCAGCAATAAGAAAAATAAAATATTCTGGGAAGGTGAGATAGGAACAAAGCAAAATTTGAGCCCATTCTGAGCAATTTAACAGCTTAGGGAAACTGTCCCAAAAATGAAAATGAGAAAGCAGTGGGGACATAGCCCAGGTACCTCCCATGAAGTGTCGCAGTGGGGGCACAGGTAAGATAAGAATTTCAAAATATTTCTGATTTGCTTTTGCTGGTCTTCATTATTGTAATTTCTTAAAACTTTCAGAAACTAATTGGACATTAGCTGTATTTTGGTATCAAAAACAAATAGTTTTCTTTTTTCTTGATCATTTTATTCTTAGACCTTTGATTCCTGCTTAGAAACAATTTGCTTTTCTATTTCCCCCTGCTTTTTCCTTTTTTTTTGGTAAATGTACTTAGTTTTTGCAACAATGGGGAAAGAACACTAAGTTTCCTATTTAGTAGGCAAGCATTCTATCACTGAGCTCTATACCGTTCTTTTTCTATTCTGAGACAGTCTTGCCTATTGTCCAGGTTACCCTTGAATGTGTGATCCTCCTACCTCAGCTCCCCTAGTGACCTGGGATATCCACCAAGAACTACCACATCAAACTCATATGATTATTTTCTAATACAGCAATTCTTTTTCTTCCAGGACTCTGTAAAAAGCTTGGAGGGGAGTTTGATCCTTGGGCCCAGATAATTATTGATTTTGAACGGGTGGTAATTTACACTTAAAGTAATTGTAAAGTGAAAAATGTTATAGAAACAAAATGATACTACAAGCAAATAATTAAAAATTAACATAATGAAGTGGTTGGTTAATTTCAGAAAGAAAATTATCTTGTAAAAGCAACAATAAATCAAGAGTGCATAGTATAAGTGCTAGATTAGCTATTAAGAAATTAAACATCCCTGAAACTAGCTTATTTGGTAGCTTTTAAATTTTAAACCCATTCAGTGCAATAGTATAGAAAGGAAGACAAAGAAAAATATGTGAGTTAAGAAAAAGCTATATTTATGTGAATTCCTAATACATTATTGTACATTAATTATGTTCATGTGAACTAATACTCAGCGTAAATGTCCATAATGTACAATTTTGGTTAAAATTAAGCACAACCAATACTATCTATGCAAGATGCTCATCAAATACAGGATTCCAAAACATTGAAAAGAATAGAGAAAAATACATTGCTTAATTTTAATTTTGATTCCTTTATCTTTAAGTAAACAAGTTAATACAAGACTTTAAATAGGCTATATTTCACTGATGATAAACTAACATTTGAAAATTAATTTCCCATCTTCAACTCAAAAGTTAAAATAATAATTATTTTATCTGAATATATGTAGAAGAATCTATGCCACAATTCAACATGCATTCGTTGTAATTCTTACCAAATTCTTACCAAACTGGTGTAGAAGGAACCTTCTTTAATTTCAGATAGCACACACAACAAAGAAACAGAACCTCATAATTAATGACGTGATTTATAGGCATCCTTTGGAAATTAGATATGAAGAAAATAAACCTTGTATCACCATTCTGTTTAAACTTATGGTTTTCGCACTATAAATATGAAAAAATAAAAGGCAAATGATTAGAAGGAAGAAATTAACTTAGCAGTTAATTGCACATCATTCTTAACAAAAATCTTGAATTATATAAAGAAACTTAGAGAATTAAAGAGCTTACCTAGGACTCCTGACCCCAGGAAAATTAAACAAATTAATTTACACACATTAAACAAATTAATTTACTTCTATTTATCAGAAAAAAGCACTACTTACATAGTTTACAAGAATTTCTTTCCTCTTACTTTCCATTTTTAACTTAACACAACAAAAATATCCAGGGATAATCAAAGATGTGTAGGACATATTCAATTATAAATTCAAAACAAAATTGAGTAAGATAAACTGGACTAGAACAAACAATGATGAGGAAGCTCAATAATATAAACATGTCATTTTGGCATTTGTTAAGAAGCAGGTTCAGTGATAATACAATTAGTATTTTGGCATGTTTGTACTGTCCATATACGTGGGGTGGGTATGAGTGCATGTGCAAAAAATTCAGCATGAGCTTATAAGATATCAAAAGAAGCAAGGATAAAAGGCTATTCTGGAAGAAGAAATAAAGAAATTACTTGCTGTAAGACTATAATTATTCAGAGAGCTTCGTAGATGCAAATGTAGAAAAGTAGATGAAAATACAGGGCAGAATATTCCCCTACAGAGGCAACAACTTGCATGTGACAGCATAGTCCATTAAGTGATGAAACTTTAAGCTAAATTAGCAAAATTTAACATACTATTCATCAACAGTCAATTTTAAAAAAATAATAATGAAAAGTACAGCTGCCAGATATTTTCAATACAGAGATACTCTAGTAGATTCATATCCTACATATATAAACATACCTAAACAGCACATATGACTATAAACAGTATAATTGAAGAAACAAACTATTTCGAGAGGGTAAATTATTCTTACCTTTTGGTAAAATGTGGACAATTGTCTTGTTGAACTGAAAATGGACAAATCTTAAAAGAGTGATATTTCACACTTTGATATATAACAGAAATATATACATACATTCCCAAAGAATAGATGTAAAAACGTAATTCTATTAGAAAAATCTAAAATATCACTCGTGTTTGCTGAATAGATGCATCTTGCTAGATTCAGAAAATATAATACTGCATAGCAATGGGAGTGAATGAACGGATGCTCTGCCAAAAATGAAACAAAACGCAAATAAAATGTTGAATGGAAGTCAGCAAGAACAAAGCTTACATGGTCTATGCATGATTCCAACTATAGAGAACATAAAACTAGCAAAATTCCTCTGAAGTTACTAAGGTGATTAATTAATCAGGAGTATGGCAACTGGAGGAGGTACAACAGGTGCTCCTGTCATGCTGAAACTGGGATGTTGTTTGGTCTATGTGCTTGGGATCAACTGTCTACTCTATTGGTCTCCTCTTCCTGTGTAAAACATCTTCACAAATTGAGTGCCTTGTAAGAACAGTCACAATAATTCACACCTATTTCCTCTACCTGGGAGCCAAGGCAGGTGGATCCCAAGTTCAAGGCCAGCCTGGAAAACTTAGACCCCCTCAGGTAATAACAGAGTTGATGAGCTAGCTGTGTGTTAGACAAATTATCCAGCACATGTAAAGCTTTGCGTTCTACCTGCATTGCCACAAAAACACACAGAACTAAACATTTCTAAGCATATAGCTTCTATAAGTCCAGAACCTGAGCCTAAATTACCTGGGTCACTACTAGGAGTTTTTATCCAGGTCTTGTGCTAATCAAAGTGTTGCTGTGTTGTTCCTTCTGAAGTTCAGGGCCCTCTTCCCAGGTCACTTGGCTGTTGGCAGCATTCTGGTTCTCAGGGGAGAGACTCAGGGCTGGTGTCTGCTGTTACGCTGTCTGCAGCCGCTGCCTTTGGGAAAGGAGAGCAATGTAATCCTTCAAGAAGTACGGAAGTCTCCTCGCTTTCAAGAAGGTCCATGCAGGGAAGGCCTGGACTCTCTGCAGAAGCTCATTTGATTAGGTGACCCAATCCAGGGCAATATCCTTTCTGACTCAGAATCAACTTACTTTCAACCTAAATAAGATCAGCTTTGCCACTTAAAGAAATCTAATCACGAATTTCTAGTTCACGAATTTTTTTACATATTCAGTAGATGTAGTTTGTAAAAGTCAGGTGAGGTGACGATCTTAGCTTAAACGTCTATTCTTCCAAATGGGTACTCATTTTAAAAAAATCATCAAGCTTTGTGTTTATGATTTATTTAAATTTATATTCATATATGTATCTAAAAGTAAATGAGGAAAATAAGCTAGTCACACAAGAGAGGAGCAAAAGAGCTGGCATAGGATGACTATCTATTCATAAAGACCCTACAAGAGATGCTGCTACTAGAACGTGGAGCAAATGAATAGGTGAATTAATAGGAAAGAATTTCACAACGATGTAAATTCAACATTATTGTTAGAATCATAAACTTTGCCCTCTTTTAAAATGGAGGGCAATGTAGGAGTTCAAGGTGAAAGGAAATCGTTGCCTCCATACTTGTTTGAGTGAAATACACCCGGCTAAAGCAAATACTGACGGCTTCATATTCTCGTAGAAACCTAAATGTTAGAGGGAATCAAGAGAGCAGATGAAGGAAAGCAATCACTCAAGAAGTCACTTCATGTGAGGTTTTACGAAATGATACTTGATTTGTCCATAATAAACTGAGAATCTTTGCCATGACAGGTTTTTTGAAGTGATAAAACACTAAGGTGACTTAAAAGAAATTATATAGGTTATTCTAGAAAAGGCACATGAAGACTTAGACTTTAAATATTTATTTACAATGACATTATTTCAGAAATATATAAAAATTTAAGACATAGACGGAAAAACTCCAATAGTAATTTAAAGTACAATATACTTGTAAAGATATTACACAGTAAATTTTAAAAGATACATTTTATAATAGTATAAAATACTGGAAATAAAAGTAGTGAATATAATTCAGATAGGAATTTTAATCATGAATGAAGGTGAATTATAAAAACATGAATAAAATATATACTTTTTAAAGGTTTTTTTTGTGTGCAGGGACTTACTACGAAGCTCAAACTCAGTGATCCTCCTGTTTTCAGCCTCCCTAGTGTTGGGATTACAGGTGTATACTACCATTCCCTGATTCCATCATCTGTTCAGTGCAATGAGGATCAGGGCCAGTGCAGTATGTGGTGCCAGAGATCGAACCCTGGTCCCTCTGCTTGCCTAAGCAGGCACTTAGTCCACTGAGCTGTCTCACCGGCTCAATAAAAATATTTTTAATTTTCACATTTTTAACAATGTCACACAGAACAGGTGAATATAATGTAAAAGAGAAATCAATAATAATATGAAACATAAATTGTAGTCATTGATTGTAAAGAGCCCTTAGGTTTTGAAGGAATAGCTACAGTAAAAATGATTTAGAGGTTGAGCTGAACTAACATTGTCAAAAGCCAATGAAGATTTTTCTCTGATCTAGAAAAGAACAAAAGCAGTGAAGAGAAATCTCTGCTACTGAATCTTGGACAGTCTAATTCCTTGCAGACACAGAGTAGATAAATTCATCCCCTTTGTAGATATTTTAAATTTAACAGTGATTTATTCTTTAATATTTTCTCTTCTCATGAAAGCCATAAAAACTTAGGAAAAAAAACTAAGGAAAGTGAGCATAATATTTGGAAAATTCATGCTTCTAAAGACATTTTCAAATTAAAGATATCAATTTTTATTTATTTTATTTTATTTTTTCTGTATTTTTAGGGAAGGGTCTACAGGTGTTCAGGGTCTCACTATTAGATCAGACTCATAGTGATTCTCCTGTTAACAGCCTCTCAAGTGCTGGATTACAGGTACACATCACCACGCCCAGTCTCAGATATCAATTTTTAAAGAAAAATTTTATAAGTCTTTATGATTATTCTTTATTATTGCCAATTTGCGTTCATGTGAATTACTTAGAGAGTTCTGCAAGGTGACCCCATTTTTAGTATTTTTAGAGAAGAATGGGCAAATGCAAGTCTAAACTTCTACTTTTATCTTTCTTGATAATACTGGGTTCACATCCCTGCATTCTGTAATACCAGTGACCTATGCATGTGTTAAATTTAAATCCCTTCACAACGATAAGTCTTATTGTGGCATCTGGAGTGATGGCTACAGAATTCTTTTGAAGAACAATGTAATAATTAGACTATGTTTAACTTTCTTTAAATTAAAGATGAATTGAATATGAACATGTAAGAAAGTCAAATGTAGAATTTTTCAAATCAATAGTGATATATTAGATTGCATGGCAAATATAGCACTGTGTATAGAGATAAGTGTGATTAAGGATCTCACTAATCAAAGAATATATTAAAGGTTATTTGGGATTAAATTTGTCTAGGGAATTTCTGTAGCCTGGAATTCATCACTACTAAAACTAAAGAATTTTTATCTAATGCATTTAATAAATATCTCTAAGGAAATAGAAGATAAACCAAAACTAAAAGCCTATACCACAACAATCTTCATTATCTTTTTTAATTTTTTAAAAATAATAAAAACTACCTGAACCAACAATTGATGCTCTAAAAAAAAAAAAGAAAAAACTTCAAAGAATAAACTAGTTTTTCTAACCTTTCATTTTGTAGCTAAAATCAGCTAGGAATTAGGAAGAATTGACCTCTGTATTTAGAAAAAAAAGTACAATTTCCTTACTTCGAATAAGAACCACTAGATTAAAAAGTGATTTATAATAATTTATAAAGCCATTCATCTCAAGGTCAACAACACAAGCATCAAAAACTAATCATGAGTAGCATTTGTTTTAATTTGACAGCCTCACAGTGATCCATGAGGATTAGCTAGTGGCTTGATATCAAGTCTTGAAGACACAGTATGATAGCTCAAATCCATTCTTCTGGCAGCTACTAACTTAATGTATCAATCTTTAACAGATACTCTTTTGAAATGAGCTCTCTGCTTCTAATAAGCAGTAAGTAACTAGAAATTATATAAGATATCTCTCTCTATATATATATATCTATATATATATTACTGTATAAATATATAATCATATGAGAGTCACTTGGAGAGAAAACACTGTTTCAGACTTTCACAGAGTACATATCGGTCAAGCAATGGCCATGACTTATCCACATGCATGACACTGACAAAGGATCTACAAACTGCTGTACAGGGTTTCAGGTAAGTCCTGAGGGGATTTGATGGGCCTTTTCAGATACAAAAGTTACATTTTTTGTTCCATAGGTCTTGATTTATCTTTGTCTTAATCATCCAGCAGAAAAAAATAAAAACAAGGTATAAAAAGTAAGACCATATTGATATGCTGAGCTGTAAAAGGCTCAAGTCAACAACTGACATTGCCAGTCCTACGGATAACCACTACTATTATGGACCACTGGACTATTGGAATATTTTTGCTGAATTCATGCACCTACAATATTTAAATGACAATGAAATACCCTTCTCTGGTAAAACTAATATATATATATATATATATATATATTTATATATATATATATTAACATAAATATACAACTACTTCCTCTTAGTTGAAAGAGAAGAGTTTTGAACTAATATTACTTAGCCAAGATATCATGTCTGTGTCTTGTACTATGAATAACTACTGTAAAGACAACAATATGCACTGTATTAATTATGGTAACTGTCCTACTAACCTGTTTTGAAACTGTCTCATTGCTACTTCTTTCTCAATAAAATTATTTTTTAAAAAACAAACATATAATCTTACGGTTTATCTTGATTCAACTAACATTGGAAAGGTTTTATTATTAAAAAATAAAATAGAGCTGATGCTTTATTAAAGGCAATAGATGAACATTTTTACTAATTGATTTTTTTCATCTGCTAAGATTAAAAGAAAGCCTGCCTTTAGTCTACTCCTATAAGTGGCAGAAGCTGAGCATCCTGACAAGTCATTTAGCTCTGACTTCGTATTTAAACAGCTGAACATTTATCAACCTCTAAAGCTTTTGAATTACTTAGAGTGAGCATCTGTATTCAAACATATGCTGCGGATAACTACTAAGATATTTTAGCCAGTTTGGTTTAGCAGCTGTTCTCTAAGAGTGAGATGAGTAATTCAATAAGCAACTCTCCTTGACTGTTGCTACTCTTCCCCCAGTGTATGCCTACCTCAGCCAGAAATGCAGCCTGAAAGGGTTCCACGTGTGTGCCACTGAGGACAGGATAATGATGTATGCAGAGGACGGCCTTCCAGGTGCTGACAAGCCTCACTGTCCCCACAAGTCATCACGGCCTCTCTGAAGAGAACAGATGGCTGTGCACACACCACTGACAGAGAAGGAATTCTGCCGTGATAGCATGAAGCTTCACTACTTTTCTGAATGCATCTTGTCAGAACCAAGCAATAAAAAGAATTTGCAAAAATGTGGCAGATGTGGACCTCTGTCCTGTACTTAGAAAACTAAAACATGAGGTAAAAAATGTTTTAAGGAAAGGCTGAACACAAACTATGACATTCATTCCCGAAAGGTGCGAAATAGATGCTATCACAACAGCAAGCTAAAACCAACGCTTGATGTGTTTGAATCATTATGATTGCAAAGTTATCAGTGTGAGGAGGACGGCTGGTTTAGGGAAGTATACTGCTCAGTCTCTCCGATTCATAGAGTGTTTGAAATGCTTCAGAATCTAGTGACCCATGTATACCAATTGCACATTTTAGGAAATAAAAAGGGAAAAATGGATAAAATCCTGGTTAATAATAATCCCTGGTGTACATATAGTACATCATGTAATTGTTCAGGAACTATAATTTGAAGCAGTTGGCCTAGAGACTGTGTCATCATTAATTAATTTTTACTGTGTTTTACTTTATAGCAATACAATAACAGGAGACCTAAATTTCAAAATTCATACATACAATTGACTATTTTTGAAAATATGCTTGTTGATAATCGGATCTTAGTAAAACAAGTAGGTGTCATAACTAACATTGAGCCAAGGTGTTGAAGTATCCTAAGTACTGGAAAACAAACAAACAATTAAAATATATGTCTATTGTAGCTGACAGTATTAATTTTGTTTTAAAATATTAGAAAGATGATTCCGATTTGTACCTATGAAAAGAAAAATGCTATGATATTCTATTGAACTTGTAGGAACTGTTGCCAAATCTTTTTACACGTCTACCCAACATAGAATATATGGAAGGTGTTGGCATCACCTAGGATGGGTGTATATGTATTTTTTCAACTCAATCAATAATTGCTAAATCAGGGCCAGCCAAATAGCTCAGCAGATTAAAGCACCTGCTTTGGCAAAGTGCAGCAGCCTGGGTTCAATCTCCAGCCTGCAATGCAGGCCCCACCCCTGGGGCATGCTGAGATGGTGATTGAGACTGGGTGTGGTGGCATGTGCCTGTAATCCTAACTTTTGAGAAGCTGAACACAGGCAGATCAATATGAGTCTGATCTACTCAATGAAACCCTGTCCTAAAATTTAAAAAAAAAGAAAATAAATAAAATTAAAAATAAATAAATAAATAAAAATACTAAAATAGATATTTCATTCCATGAATATTCTTTTTAAATTTTTAAAAAGGTATTTAGTACAGGGTCTACAGGGTCTCACTATGTAGATCAGACGCAATGTGATTTTCCAGCCTCCCAAGCACTGGGATTACAGACGCACCACCCCACCCAGTCTCAATTTCCATCTGTGTGTGCCCCGGGGGTCAGGGCCTACATGGAACACAGGGGATTGAAGCCTGGCTGCTGTGCTCTTCCTAAGCAGGCGCTTAGATTGCTGAGCTATCAGGCTGGCTTCATTCTATCAATATTCTAAGGCTATCTGCATGTATATTAAAATGTTGGAAACACTGCTCTGGCCCATTTGTTCCTCCAGTTTAGAGGAATCAGACAAATTTTGAGAAAGTCATCAAGTTTTGAGAAGTAACGCAGAGACACAGCTGTTACCTACCAAATTGATGCCCTGGATTTGATTTCAATCTCCGGGAGAGAGGGTGCGGTAAGGGAAGAAGGAGGAGGAGGAAAAGGGAAGAGGAAAAAGAGGAGAAAAAGGGGAAAAGGGGAAATAGAAGGGAAAGGAGAAGAAGAAAGAAGGAAAGAAGAGAGGAAGGGAGGGGAGGACTGTGGAAACGTGGGAGTGAATCCATGTCTGAGAAAAAAATAAATCAACCTGTGAACTAAGTATGGCTTAGTTGATCCTTTGGTCCTTTTGAGAAAAAAAGAAAATCCAATTTTATTCTCGGGTGCATGTGTAGGAGTCCGTATGTAGAGAATGACCAAAAGATGGTAATAGATAGCACAACTAAATGTATTTGGTATTTACCATTTAAAAGACAAATATTTTATTGATAACATGAGGCACTTTTTAAGTTATTAGTTTTTTAATGACTTCCTCTTTTATTCTTTGCTTTCTTAAGAACAAAAGAAATATAACTTCGGATTTGTGGAGCACAGATTCATGTATATTCTCTATTCTATTTGTTAATCAAGATATTAAATATATTTACAGGTGACTATTTAAAATATTTTATTAGGGGCCGGGGAGATGGTTCAGTGCCATCTGAACCAATAAGCACTTTCCTGGCAAGCGCAGGGCCCTGAATTCAATCCCTGGTTCTTAAAAAAACAAATTCCCATTGTCCATATGTAAATAAGGAGAAACAGAAGACTTCTTCATGAACTTAGGTAAGTAAGCCAGCCAGAAAAGCAAAGCAGAAGAGATGAAGCAAACTCTGTAAATGTCAAAGGAAGTATAGAAGAGCCCGCAAAATATATTTAAAGATCTAGCATAGCTGCTGCAGTGTAGCTGTGCCACATGTGCCACATTATAGCAGTCAAAATTGAGGTGCTGCATACACTAAAAATGCCAGCTACTACAAAAAACAATGCCATAATCCTTGAAATCCAACTGTTCTTGTTTATGTAGAATTATATAAAACAAATCAATTAAGTATTTGGCATTTGGGGCTATTCATAGTAGTAACATTATACCTTAAATGTATGAGCTGATGTGTAAGATGGTAAATCTACGTGAAACTTCAATCCAGGGAAACTTTCACCTTAATTTGCAGTATAAATTACATAAACTAAACAACTTTCTCCATATTACCTTGTAAGGTTTGCATGCAGCCCTGCAGTTCATCCCTTTCTACTTCAATCCTTGACATGTAGAACCTCGAGGTCACTTGGGGTCCACGTTATTCTCATTGGTATTCTTCTTAGGGAGAGAAGAAACCAGTTCTTCAGCACTCCGGTGCTGCTGTCCTCTGGAGTGGGAGTTATTTTCAGTCTTGACAGCTCTCAAGAGCCCTGCTAGCACCTTTTCAATATAACAATAGAACGAGTCCTCACCTCTGGACTTTGCTGATCTGTTCTTCATTTCTTACCAACACTACTACATAAGCGACATCTCTCCATTCCTATGTCCTCTACAACATTTGGTGTTGTAATTTCTTGTGTGAATGTGAGCTTACTTGGTAAGGCTGTTCTTCTGTAGCCAAGCTGAGAAAGTCTCATCACATGTGAGTGGGCCAGATCCTACAGATTGCTGACCAGGCTCTCCTAGTCCCTGGTGGAATGTAAGTTACGAAGGAGCTCACCAAGCTTTCCAGCACCAGAGCTTATGTATTCCCTTGTCAGGAAGTGTTGATTTAACACAGGACCAAACACTTCATGTATCCTTAAAAAGGTCTCAGGACCAAACACTTCGTGTATCCTTAAGTAGGTCTCAATTGTAAGATGGAAAGATGATGTATGATGAGCTCCCCTAAGCCAGGTTTTGGGTGATGTATTGGTAGCAGAAAAGGCCCTTGGTGTTCAGAATTAAGTGGTGCTTAAGTGGCAGACAAAAGTAGAGTGATCAAGTACAAAGGGCCAGTAAAAATAAATTATTTGCAATCTCTCCCACAATATAAAGAGAATACTATTTGAAGTACAATTATGCTAAGACTTAACGTCATAAAATAGCACTGGCCAAAACAATAAATTGGTGTGTCAAGCAGAACTGCCAGCTCCTTAGAATATGATGAAGAATTGTGCTATTTGCCACTTCAAAAGAAAAAAAAAATTGTGAGAAGATCCCAAACTCCTCAAAGCCATTTTAAAAAAGTCTGGACACACTATGTTAATATACAAGCAAAGTATCTGGAACAAAATATGCCCTCACTAGCTACTTAGTGAATATGTTTGTCCTTAGAGTCCAGGCATGCTTATAGGTTATATATGTGCTTAAGATAGGTCCTGCTATTAAAAATATTCTTTTATGATAGCCGAGACTTGAAAAGAAAGGAGGGATTTTAAGCTTGAACTTCTGCAAGAGTTGCAAATTTTAATTGTAGAAAGAGTGCTAATATCAAATTTGATCTTGCCATAAATGATGCTTTTCTTCAATTTTTCCAAGAAAAAGTGAGCCCTGTACTTGAGTTCACAAATTCTATTTAATCAGCTGTCAGCCTGCCAGGGCACCCTGACCATTTCAATTTTCATATTCAATGTTGTTCCAGGCAAACGCAAGCCTCATTATATGGTCGAGTGTCATGCTTAATCTTAGAAGTCAACTTGACTAGGCCACAGAGTGCTTGGATATTTGCTTAAGCATAATTTCACGGTGGCATATACGATATGGATGAGATTGACCTTTGGGGCTGTAGGCTGAGTGAAGCCTATTGGCCTCTCCGCGGGCCTGGCTCTGGTCCGTTCTGCTGCAGACCTGAATACAAGGCTTAGTACAGTGATGCACTGTTTCTCTCTGTCTTTGAGAACAAACAGGAAGGAGTCTTCTTTTATCAAATTCACATTCAGGCTAGAACTGTATCATTGGATTTTCTGGATGTCAGGCCTGTACATGCAGAATAGAACTATACCATTTTGAAACTATTCCATAATATTACAAACTAATTGTTATAAAAACTTTCTTTTTTGTCCATGTATATATAATGCATTTGTTTAAAAAAGCAATAGCTTCACATTATCAGAAAGTCATATATACATAGACTTTCTTTCGACTCAATTCTAAACTCTTTCGTATCATACACAATGCCATTAATTTTATTGGAGTATTTGATAGTTCATGTGTTAATTTTTTTGTTTTGTTTTGTTTTGTTTTGTTTTGGCCAGCTCAGCCTGCCCTGGGAAGGGTCTGG
This sequence comes from Tympanoctomys barrerae, assembly GCA_002564285.1. Classification (NCBI taxonomy): domain Eukaryota; kingdom Metazoa; phylum Chordata; class Mammalia; order Rodentia; family Octodontidae; genus Tympanoctomys; species Tympanoctomys barrerae. Next base: position 7,862 of record NDGN011556152.1, on the reverse strand, counting down.
TGTGGCATGTGGTGCTGGAGATTGAACCGCAGTGACTGCTTTTGCCTAAATATGCCTCAGCAGGCGCTTTAGTCTGCTGGACTATCTTGCCAGCCCTCGTGTGTTGATTTGGAGACATATTAATTTATAATTTTAAGACTCTATTACCATTTTACTACTAATTTTTCTACTTACATCTATGAAGACTTTTGTGTAGGTATATATATTTCTTTGAAATATGATCTGGGGTTTCTTGCTAGTTAGGAGAGAGACCACACACACACACACACACACACACACACACACACACACACAGAGAAAAGAGAACCAGGGTACCAGCGTTCATGTTAGTTTCTCCTAAGAGGTTTTATATATACATAATTTGCAATCTGTTAGTTCCTCTGGGGAACCTGAATACTGTAACGACCATGAATAAATTTGATTACTGTCACACAAGAAAGAAAACAAAAGTCATAAGTTCCCTCACAGAGAAAAATAAAGGAACTAAGAATTAATTGTGAAAATTAATCAAACAAAAGTAGTAAGAGGAAAACAAAACCAAAAAGTTAGTCTTTAGAACTTTATGTCACTCAATATACTTTGAAATTGCAGTCAGTTAAAAAGCATAGCTTGCAGAGAATGCTCGTTATTTTAACTCTGATGATATTAGATATTTTGCTTACCCATTGATATAAAGTATAGCTCTTAAAAATGTTTACATTCAGTCTCATTGCTATTTGTTCTCAAAAAAATTAATCAAAAAATGTTTACAATCAGTCAGAATCGATGCTGCTTTTTTAATGTAGTTTTCTTCTAAAATCTAAAAAATGCTTAACAGTGTTTCAAACAAAACATCTTTAACTTGAGACCTCATTTCACGTTGTTGGAAGAAACAGTGTTTTCACAGTCTTAGGTGAAGTCCGAGTCCCTATAGAATAGTAAAGAGGGCAGTAAATAAAATGCTGCATTTGGCTATATATTTGCTGATTAAAGATTCTGGGTTACATATTACAAATACCAGATACCAAATGTTCTAGAACACTAGCTTGTAGAAATTAGGATGTCTCATTTATTAAATGCCTGATATCGTGTATGTGTGTGTTAATGTGTGTGTGCGCTTTTACATCTGGGTAAAATAAACACTTTGCAATTGTGCCGTGATATATGCCGGTGGCTGCTTATCCTTCCCTTGGGGTTCTGCCTAATGGAGTGCGCACTGTGTGCAGTTGTGAGATGTCCCTCCGCTACATTAATTGTTACTTTGGTGCTGTGGAATACGATCTGGTTTTTCTTGCTATTTCTTGCTAGTTTAGTGAGAGACAACAAACACACACACACGCACATAGAGAGAGGGGGAGAAATAGAGAGAGAGAGAGAGAGAGAGAGAGAGAGAGAGAGAGAGAGAGAGAGAGAG
>NDGN011556151.1:13005-38141 GCA_002564285.1 Tympanoctomys barrerae | reverse complement strand
TCTTCTTCTTCTTCTTCTTCTTCTTCTTCTTCTTCTTCTTCTTCTTCTTCTTCTTCATCATCAAGCTCCTCGAATTCTCGACAGACAGTGTATGAACTATGTGTCTGCCCCAGTGGCAAACTTTACCTTTCTCCAGCAGGAGTGGGTTCCACGTGTCAGTCCAGTAGCACCATCTGCTTGTGGAGCTGAAGCGACTGATTTCTCCTCACACCAGAAAAGCCTTTTGTTCCCGTTTGTCTGCTTCACAGTTCTGCTCAGTTTCCCTTGTGATCAGTCCAGAGCTTCTTCAAATGGTCCACAGAGCAACTTCTTCCAGTACAAGCAGGAATTCACCTCCAAATCTCTTGTGATTCACCAAACTGCGAACATGTACTGTTTGAGTGGCCCAGCGGTGGAAAAGTCAACTTCAGCAAGAAAATTGGATCATAACTTTTGCTCAAAAGGGAGAATTAATATAGGTGCCTTTGCTACATGAAGTGAAGCACACAGTTTTAGACTTTTGCAGACCCTGGAAAAGAACTGCACATATATACATTACATAGATGAAATTCCCAGTATCTAATGGCGAGATGAAATGACCCTGTAAGAAAACAAATTCTACAGTCTGAAAGCACAATTTTCCATTCATATTTTTGGATGTAAACTTTTATCCCCAAGTTTTAAATTTTTGAAGCATTATGTAATGCTTGCTTTACTAAAAATTAAATTCAATAAGAGTTTTTAACAAAAACAAAACAAAATATGGTACAATCCCTCCTTGAGTTTTATTTGTTTCTTTAAATTCAGTGTGTTGTTACTCTTTGTCTACTAAGTCTAGAATTTTGTACATTAGGTAATTTTGAAAGCACTCAGCAATATAATCTCTACATAATTAACACAATGCCATAATATTGTTGTTTGTCAGATCTGGATGGCCTTATATCATAGTTACTTGGCTATTGCATGTGATGTATTTGCTTTTCACAGAACACCTAATTTATTGCAATAAGGTAGGACTAAGAAGGACGTAACTGATAGTATGGAATTCAGAGATCATTTCCTTAAAAATTCACTTGCTATTATTAACACTTACATTTTAAGAGTATGAAATTTGTTTGTTCCATTCACTTTATATTTGATCTTGACTGATAAAATTCAAACAACATCTAAATAAATTTTTATGCAATGCATAATGCTGAGAATGGATTCACTTTCCACTGGGATGCAATCTTCAAAGTTATTGCCCATTACTTAACCTCAAAATTTATTACTTAAGGAGGTTAAAATTAAATATTCATGACTAGTAAAAATGACAAGTGTTAATAAGTACTTTGAAAGTGTGTTTACTTTACTAGATTGATTCTATAAGCAATTGCCATTTTTTCTCTTCAGCTGCTAACATTTAGGCACTTTTGTTAAAATATGAAGGTATTCCAATAGAAATCACAGCACCTTCTGATCTTTAAAACTTATTTTTGTAAATTCCCTCCTAATAATTAACTTTAAAATAGTGTAGATTTGTTTGTCACAACTTCTTTCAAATTCTTGAAACTTACAGAATACATAAATATATATATATATATATATATATATATAATATTTCATATTATAGGAAGATGGCTGGATTACTCTAAGGTAAGTTCTTAATTTTCACCCACCAAACAATATTTCTACTCATATGCACTCTATTAACAGATGTGTAGACATTTCATTTTGGGGAATACCTGGCCAACAGAGTTATGAAATTAAGGTAAAGTGGGAGATGGAACTTGTTGAAGTAGATTTGCTAATGAAAGTGGGAGAATTGTGTAATTTAAGCAACAAAGTGAACCATTAGAATTGTTTAAATTGGAAAAGTTCCATTTCACTGAATGAGTCTTGAACTTAAGAGCAAGGTTGTATATTTATTCCACAATGATTGTTTTTAAATTAAAAGTTCATTTATGTCTTGAGTTTATAATGTAAATCTTTGAATACATTTGGAAGAAACTTTAAGACACATAAGTGCTTAGAACCTTACAAAATAATATGGAGTTTAATCTATTCCTATTTAAATATTAGAATTTAGTTTTTTAAAATTCATTCAATAGATATGTATTGAACATTTGACTAATAGGAACACAGAAATGATGAAAGATAAAAATGGAGCACATTGTCTAGTGGAGTAATAAATAGATGGATCAGTAAATTCCAACTGTGTATGAAAACCCCTGAGTCATGTTAAGTGTTTTGCTGACCACCACAGTATATTTGTCTTAATCTGGATAGACTGATCAAAATTATTACTCCCATGCTACAAAATTACTTCTGATGTTATCATCAAATTGTCCTTTATGCTGATGAATGCTAGAATCATGGATGAAGACTAAGGTTAAGTCTAATGGAAATTCACACATTAATCTTTGTGTGACAGAAGAGATTTAGAGAAATTGTGGGTGCTATTTACTACACTGTGTTAAGGAAAAAATGGCATTAATGTAAGACATATCCAAGTTCTATATATACTCAATTAAAACAATTAGAAACTTTCTTAAAGGTGAAACATTCCCCTGATTAGTAATACAACCTTTCGTCATTGTTTTAGTTATCAATTGAATTGACTTGGCCAAAAAAAGTAGTTTTATACCACATATCCTTGTGAGGTTCCTTATTCTCTAACATGTTTTGATTCTAAGAATGAAAACTATGAATTCTAGATGGGAACACTGGAGATTTGAATTATTTATCAAAAGGGGTAAAATGATGAAAACAATAAAAAGGAAAAACCAACTTTGTAGTCAGATTTTCAATTCACATACACTTGGGAAAGCACAAAAAAGTTCAAAAGTAACACAGAAACTTGAATAATTAAAATAGCATTTTGAGTTGATGTGAAGATATCTGCTCAACATAATAATAAAAGATGATACAGAGACTTCCATCTTTCTCCAAATTATAGGAAAGTTTCTTGACTGACTCATAGATTCTTCAGAATGAAGTATAGACCCAGTGCCAGATTTCAGGATGCTACTCTAAGCTTATGAGATTGATGTTAGAAGTCCTGGCCTTCCTTATTAAACACAAAGCTGGTTCTTTCACGACACATACATCCCTGAACTGCAATCTATTCAAACAGATTCACTGTATGTTTTCCTAAAACCATTTTTATACCTAAACATATATCAATATAATTAATGTACATTACTTAAAGAATGAAAATGTACCTGTTCACTAAATTACACTCATAAGATTATTCATTTAAAGTGTACTATATGGGCCATACTCAGCTATCTTGCTATTCAGACCTTCATTTTGGATTCAGTTTATCAGGGAAGACAAGAATAAAATAGAAAGAAAAAGAATTGGTCGTGTTCCCAGCTTTTAAATTCTTTGCCAAAAATTCATAAAATGAGAGGTATCTAAGTACAATTTTGGATAAGGGATTAAAATGAGAGATATAAAAGGAACACACCTTCTTTTCTTTCACAGTATATTTCAATGAGAAACTTCAGAAAATAAAATAAAAATAATATTTCTGGTTCACTTCTAAAGTGTAGGCATTTCTATTATTTTCTATTTTGCAAGCCATAAGTCTCAAAACCTAGTAGATAATCATGTTAGAATTTAGACAACTTTATACTTCAAATTTTACTACAACTTAGATAGTGTACACTATACAACCTACATTCTCTGAAAATGCAGCCACGAATTTTATTACCAGTCAACTTCCTTAAGAAATACTTTTAATTATCTTTTCCATTTATGTATCTATGCGAGGAACACAATAGGCTAAAAATTTGCCCTGGTCACATTCATATCTAAATTGAATTAATTCACTAAGCAAAATCCAGATATATGTAGTTCAACATTCTCATCTCAACTAGTGTTTGCCATTGCCTTTAGTATCTTAAAAAGCAACTTGTATATGTGACAGTATAAACATTTCAGTATCCTACTCAATTCTTTTCTTTTTCTGCTCTCCATCTTTTGCTGTACTTCAATATTGTTACCTTTGAAGAGCTCATGCATAATTGAGAGGCTTCCATATTATGTTTGATGTTAAAAGGAGAAAGAATTTATTTGGATCTCATTCAAAATAACTTTTTAGAAAAATGATAGACATATTTACCAAAATGAACCTTCTGTTGACATTTTGATCACTGTAGAAAAATAATTATTCTTTTTGAAGAAAATATCTTTTGATCACTGAGGTCAATTGTCAAACGTTTATAATGTTATGTTACTGAAAATGTGTACCTCTTCTACCACCTACATCACTTATTTGTGCATTGTCACCTTTTACCAAGATGATAGTTAGGACCCAAAAAGGTCCTGGTGAATTACGTCACTGTAAATCTGATATCTCTGTATGAGGCAGCAGTAGTCTCGAGAGTGATGCATATAAGCATTTTAATTTATAGCAAATGCTCTCCGTGTCATCATATTAAATGACTACAATAGCAAAAGGTATCTAGTAGGAAAATTCTATACGCAGTTAGCAAAGCCAAATTTACATTTGAGTTCTATCCAAGTGAAGTCTTCTCACCTTCTACGGCAGCAGCTTTGGTCTACTTAGAACTGTTCATATGGTCGTACTTAGAGATACATGGATAAATTACTTGCTGTATCTACTAGTATAGATTATACTTATGAATGTTGCAAAAATATCATAACATAGAGTAAAATAAGATTTATTTTAAGCAAGTTTAAATTAAAGTTATTTCTATTATTTTAAAACAGGAGTCCATTAGTTGTTTAAGTGTCAAAGACCAAAGACTTGGATTTCTATTATATCCAGCTCTACAACACTGCTGCTTCAACTAAGTCATTAAAGTACACAAAGAGACTTATAATTATAACAGTAAGTGGTACACATTGTCATCGGGGGATTTTGAGCTGTAGCCATTAGTTGACAATTTTGCCATAGAAGAAAGATTTGTTCCAGTGGTTCGCTTATCCTTTATATATGCATAAGGAACTCCTCAGTGTCCATAAAACCATGGTGTAAAGACTATACTCTTAAATGGGCTCAGGATGGATTAACTCAGCTGAGTTTAAACTTTTATTGCCTGCTATTAATTATTTGAAGAATACAATGAATTTAAAATGCTTTCAGAATCAGAGGGCTATTTTTTTTAATGTTAATTGATGTGGCTCCACTCATTGCAAAAGTTAATGAAAAATATTAAAGGATTAAACCATGAGGTATAATGAAGTATATTTTTCTTTCTTTCCAGTCTTAATATGTCATTTATTTGAATATTTATAAGTAAAAGCTAAACAGGGTTAAAGATATAAAAGGACATTTACCAACAATGGAAATATGGAATTTGGAATTTGAGCAATTCCTTATTTATACAGTTCTTTAAATCAGGTCCACTATTCATTTATTTTGTTTTGTAACTTTCATGTAAATGTTTTCTTGTATATAAGATATATGAAAAATGGAACTATTTTCTTACACATACTATGCAATATGTTTGTAAAATTGCAATATTACCAAAATTACAAAAGCTGTGCTTTTGTACTCTATCTTGCTTTATGTAAAATCAATCTTTTTCTATTTAAATGGACTGTATGTCTATAAACTGTAGATAACATATCTATTCAAAAATCAGTCTATTGTATCTTTTGTTTAGTTTGGGGTATACTGGGGCATATTTCATTTGGGTGAAACTGAAGCAAAATTTTGGCAGTTGGAAACTTTTATTCTCCTCAAAAATGAGACATTTTGAAGCATGCGATGAGCTCATATCATTTAATATCTCCCCTGTAGTTCTGTATTTTGTCCTAATTTTGGTGCTACTGTGTAACCATGATTAAACGTGAGAGTCAAAATAAGAGGATCGAAACTCATATGCTTTCATTTCATTTTTTTAAGAAAAATCATTCAAAGTAGTATGATTATTATCAGTGAATGGAGAACTTTCCAATTATGTGTTTTAAATAACACATAATTTTAAGATGTGCTTTCATAAAATTGTTTAATATACAATTATCTCTAGCAGAGCACAGCGGCACATGCTTAAATTCCAGCCCTTTGGGAAGCCAAGACAGGAGGATGATAATTTCAAGTCCAGTATGGGCAATCGGGCCACTTAACAAGACACTGTCATGAAAGAGAGCTGGGGCTGTAGCTCAGTACAAGTAGCCCAGTTTAAAAAAATATTTATTATCGCAAACATCAAATGAAAAGAATCTGTATTAGAAAAATATGCTTTTTTATGAAAAGTGGACATGTTTTTCATCTTATATATGAATAATAGAACAAAAGAATATGAATTCAATAGTAATGATCACTAAATTTTACCAAATGACTAAGAAATATTTCATTCATTCTGGAATCTTCTTAATTTGATTTTGGGGATGAGACAAGACAAATTCTTTTATGCATAAAAGCCATAACTCCATACACATAGACCAAGGCACCTAGAAAAATATACTTAGATATATTTCAGTGGATAGAAACTCTTGTTAATTACAATTTACATACTTGATGACATATTTCTTCATGTCCTATTACAAACAATGCTCCCAGCATAATTTTTGAAATAAAATATATGGATTTTATTATTGTTTAGCATATTATCCTGTCTAATGTTACAGATAATTTAAGACTGACACTTTTTTTCTCATCAGTGCTAAGAACAGCAATACATATTTTTAAGGGTACACTTTATCTTTATTGTTCAGATCTATGCATGCACTAGATGTATATCTATACTAACTGAGATATTTTAAACAAAATCAGAAAATCTACACTCTGCAACAGAATTTTCAAATATTAGTTCTAACTAGAACATAAAGAAATGATTTTTATTTTGACATCATACACCTTCTATAAATTGACTAAGTGCCAACAAAACATTTCAATGGTTCCAATGAATATGCAAGCAAGTATTTGTTTAGTGGTTTCCAAGAGGGCCTCATATTATTGTCTCATTTTTGTAAACTTCCTTTTATTCTTAAGTGAGATGATGATGAAAAATAATTTTTTCTCTATTCCCATTCTCAACCTTTTTGAGAGAAGGCCTGTTTTTCCCTCCCACCAACAAATTCTCTGACACCATCTGGGTATTCTAAAATTCAAGTCAACTCAGACATTAACTGAAATTAGCACAGACCTCTCAGTGTAAAGGCTAAGGTTCACAAGACTGACCATTCCTTGGGTTCGATAATTTCCTAGGCTAAGATACAAAACCCAGGAAAAAAGTGAACTTTTCCTCATGTATTTATTGCAAAGGATATTTTAGAAGTGGAAAATATATGAGAAGAACAGGGATCCAGGGAAGCTTCAGAAAGATGCAAAGGGAAGGAATTGAGTGGGACATACTCACTGCTGCTCCTTCTTACACTAGAAGTTTTCTAAGTCTCATCTTTGTTGATTTCCATGGTAAATTTATGACCAATTATTAACTCAATTTCCCTATTCTCCCTTCTCTATAGAACTGTATGTGAAACAGGAAGCTCCAATCTTCCCATTATGCCTTGATCTTTCTGCAGACCAGAAGTCAACAACAATCTCTTCCTGAAAAAGAAAAATTTAAAAAGCCTCTTATGATTTACTTAAATGTTAATAGTTGCATGTGAAGCAACAGTCCAAAGGCTAAATATTACAAACAATAGGAAATATTACCCATATTTTTCACCAAATAATTAAGGACTTTTAAGATAAACGAAAGACATAACCAAAGCTTTAAAATATACAGTACTTGTTTCACTGCATCATCGTAATTACCAAATTGATTTTACAGATTCATCTTAAATGTATAACTTAGTTAATGACATTAGCCAGAGAACTCTGATACTTAAGTTGAATAAATTATAACTTAAAAAATAGTAGCAGAGAAAACCCAATAAATTTATTAAATGATAGTTGAAGTTTCCAAGTAAAATAAAATAGCAAATAGTATTTTATACTTCATCTTTTAAACTCCATAAATTATGTTTTATTATCCTTCCTAAACTAATAAAATTCCTATAATTTAAATGGATTTGATATTTTTAAAAGGCCATTAATAAACTACCAAAAATGACATTCTAATTTCTCTTTTGTTTTGGAAACTCAATAAAATACATATACTTATTCTCATAAGATATATGAGAAATTTACTCATTCCAACTGCATAGTCATTATGTTTTGTGTTCTTTTTTACCTACTTTAAAAAGGCTGTCAAAATGGAACATTTCTGTTCAATTTACAAATGTTTCTAGGACTGTATTTCAACTCCACAAAAGATTGATATGTCTATTGCCAAGGTCAAAAGTCTGCTGATTTACTAATTGTGGTAAATATGTTCTATTTTAGCACTGAGATGATCTGAAGGTATTTGAACTCAACATTGAGCCTCAGTTTCCAGAACTATAAAATAAGGTGCTTAAATGATCAGTGTATTTAGAGATATCAAAGCTGTCTTATTATCCTTCATATTTTAGTTCTCTTCTGTACTACACAGGATTTTCTTTTACTGATAAGGAAGTGTAGCATAAAAAAAATGAAATCAGAAAAATAGAAGTGGCAAGTTGTGAAGCCTTTGATAAATTATGGTCCATTATGTTTTTCACATGCATAATGAGATTGTATGTTAAGTGAATGATCTAAACTATGCATAATCTTTTTTCTTGATTAATTACTACTGTCAAAGGATATAAGTAAGTGAAATAATATAGATTAATTATTGATTAATTCTATATTATCTATTATACACTTAAATAACATTACTTTTAAATTATAATATCATCTATGTTTTAGATTAAAATTATTTAATCTTAGTTTTACAAACAAGAAGGTTGTGTTATAGACAGTGTTCAAACAGTTAATTTCTGTTGCAGTTTTGTATATTTTAATGAATTCATCTGCTTATTTGTTTAATACAAAGTTTTCAATACCTCCATATGTCAGATGCCACTGAAAACACAACTTTTGAACTTTTGACAGGTAGAAAAATGCAGGCCATAAATCATGCAAAAACAAATAATCAAGATAATGATGTCATATATGTAAAGTTCTACAAAGAAAATAAACAATGAGATCATGACAATGTAAGTCTCATCCTATAGGATCAACATGCTAGACATAAAGTTATTTTGTTTTCAAGTCACAAAAGCTTTCCTGTAGATCTTGAAATATCTTCTGCAGTGAACTTGATATTCAAACAACTCAATCAATTCAATTCCAGGATGACTGTTAGGACACCAATATAATGGGAGTAGGAGATACAAAAGCTGTGCTTGATTTTAAATGTATAAAAATACTTTATAACTGGAGAAATGAAGATTAAGTATAAATGTTGATAGTAAATTTGCATTTGATAGATGAATTCCTAGCCATATACTGATAATCATTGTTTCAATTCCTTTCACGTGGTATTGTGTCTATTGGCCTAGCATAAGCTCTTTTTAATACAGTTTATGACTGCTATTGATTTTGTTGTTTGTTACATGTGTTAAACTACTGACTTATGTCTGACTGATATATGATCCAGTATCCATTCATTAATTTTACTAAAGAAACCATATTATGCCAAAAAAATAGAAGCTTGATAATAAGATTCTAGTAATGAGAAATACTTCTAAAAGTATGTATTTAATTCATATTGTGATTACATTTAGCAGGAGGCCACATTTCTTCTTGGATTCTGGCCTTCAAAAAATGCACAAGACCCTCAGCATGACTCATATCACAAACATTTTTGAGCTAATTTTTTTCTTGGTTGTGGGCCTGTTGGAATGAGTTAGTTGTGAGATTGACCTGAGTGTTATCACAAAATATATACCAAAAAAACCCAGTTTTGTCTTTCTGTGGAATAAATCTATGAAGCCCTATCATTTCAAAGCATCAAATTTATTGGTTTAATATGAATGTACACTGTAGGAGGTAAATTATTCTTTTAAAATTTGTTATATTAATGTTTTATGTTTATTATGATGTCCTTAGAATACACTATGATAAATCCTCATGAACAGCCAAATTAATATAAAAATGATAGTATTTAGAAGTTATAATATTCAACTTTGAAAATATACAACCAATTATAAAGAGAAATTTGAAATACATTTTGTTATGCCTTAAAATATTTATGGACCATGTTTTTTTCCTAATTTAAGCTTGTTTAATTCATTGGTATCTTAGCACAGTTATCATGGCACATGCACATTAATAAATAATTACTATAATAGTTGAAAGAGGGAAACAATGAAACAGAGCAACAGTATATATTATCATAAATTCAGAATCCATAGCATTTGTGGTATCATAATTGTCTGGTTTTCTAAGATGACTCATTTTCATTTGTAACCATACTGTTCAAAATGGTAACAAGAAACACAGAATTTTAGACTTTTCTGTACTTAATTAATCCATTTTCATCACACTTACTGAAAGTTCTTGGAAGATGGAGGAGTGGTGAGCAGCAGAGAAACAGCCACGCTGAAATGTGGTGTCCATCTAGCAACATGAGAAAGAGAAGAAAGTAGAAAGTGGATCCCCAGGCCCTAGGAAGTATCAGAAGCAAGAGGCCTCCGCACAGAAGAAGGTGGTAGCCATGACACTTTCTCCCTTATTTTGAACCCCCTTGGGAGAGGCAACTCAAGCCTGCAGACTCACAGTTGTTTATCCCAGAAACTTCCACAAAGATATGCACCTGAGGAAGAGAGTAAACTCAGAAGACTCCAGTGGCTGATGAATCATTCAAATTCATACATCCTCCAGAAGAAAGAAATTGGCCAGTAGCCACTTTGGAGAGAGGTCAAATGAGAAGACACTTCAGCAAACTTCATCCCCAGACTTCAAGCTCACCAAAGACAAAACCAGTGAGTAATAGGTGGAGCAAGTTGAAAGCCATCCATCTGGATGCTCTGAAGTGGTAACAGCAAAAGTGACAAAGTAGATGAATGAGATTCTAGAAAAATATTAAATCAGAAAGAATTTCTCATATTACCTCAGATATATTGAATATAATGAAAGACATGCTTAATGATTAAACCAGATACAGATAAAAAGAGGAGCTTAGAAAATTAATGGAAATTATGAACAAACAATATAGGAAAGAAATGGAACCAATGAAATAATTTCAAACATATATCCAGGATATTAAAAATTCCATTGGCAATATATACTGCAGAATGAAGGCATATCAATATATACAGCAGAATGAAGGCATATCTGATATAGATGTCAAATATAGAGTGTAGAAGTAATCATGAAAATTGAGACTTCTTAAAAACATTAAGGGACTGTGAAAAATCAGTCTAACAGCTCCTAGATGATGCAAAGAATAATAATATAATACTGATTAGAGTAAATTGAAAAGCAAGAATTAGTGCAAATGACATAAAAAAATCTGTTCACAGAAGTAATGACAGAAAATATCCCAAGCACAGAAAAAGAATCTGACGCAGAGATAATTGAGTCACATAGTACTCTGATTAGCCAAGATTTAAAAAAAAAAATCTATGTCAATCCATGTAGTAGTCAAGATTCTAGAAATTAAACACTAAAAGAGAACATTAAAGGTTGTTAAAGAAAGACACAAATTACCTCTAAAGTCATTCTGCAGATAAGGTGGCCATAGACAAAATTACCTATAAAGGTAAGCTTATTAGAATCACAGAATAATTTTAACACAATATTTTAAGTCAAGAATAATTTGCAGAAACATATTTCAAGCCCCCCCAAAAAAAGTTCAACCCATTTTGATGTACCTCACAAATCTATCTTTCAAACTTGATAAAGAAGCAAAGTGCTGGTGAGATACATCAGCAGACTAAGTGCCTGCTTAGACAAGCTCAGGGACATGGGTTTGATGCCGGACACCACATACTGGACTGGCCCAGCCTGTAGGTGTGCTGAGCTGGCCAAGGAGATGGCGACAGTTGGATCAATACAAGTCCAAGACATGTAGTGAGATTCTCTATCAAATTCATTTAAAAAAGAAAAAAAAAATACTTCCATTACATCGGACACCTGAGTAAATTCATGACAACCAAACTACTCAAAAATGTTCTAAAGGTCATTCTAGGAAGAGAACAAAGCCCAAAATTCCATGAACTCCAAGTAAATGAACTCAGTAGTAACGGCAGGCAGTTAAACAGAGGTGAATAAAAGGGGGCCAACAATAGGGAGATGACAGGACAAGGATAAGGCAATACATATCAGTTATAACCATCAATAGTAATGATCACATTAATAATCAAAAGAAGCAGACTGTCAGCAAAGAAGCAAGATTGAGCAATATGTTACATTCAAGACACACATTTAATAGAAATAGAAATTCATTGACTGAAACTCAAAGTGTGAAAAACAATACTCCATGGATCAGAGACCCAGTAACAAGCAGAATTAGCTATTCTATTAGCAGTCAAAGTGTATTTCAAGCAAAGACTAACTTAAAGAGACTAAGAAGGTCATTATATCAATTGTAAAACTTAAAATTCAAGAAGAAGAAGAAGAGCTAATACAATCATAAATAAATATACACCAAATATTACTGTATTATACCATATAAAATATTAACAGAAAGGAAAAATCAATAAAATACTAATACATTTATAATCGGGGACCTCAATACTCCACTATCACAAATAGATTAACTAGATGAAAAGTCAACAATGACATAACATAAATGAACCAAACTTTTGACTTGATGTGCTTAGTAGTTATCTAAAGAATTTTTCACCCTACATCAAAATATACATTATTGTCAATGGCACATGTGACATGCTCCAACATTGACCACATGCTAGCTCATAGACTATGCTAAAGAAAATAAAAACAAAACCTTGAAATTATTCTGTACACATTAACAGACCATACTGCAATGCAAATGGAGAGCAATGACAAAAACCCATAAGAATGTCATAAATAGAAATAAAATAGTACACTCGTGACCAACCAATTAGTCACAAATGAAGAACTAATGATAGCTCAGTGGACTAAAACCCCTACTTAGACAGAGCACATTGGCTGGGTTTGATTCCCCATAGTGCCATGCCATGCTGGCCCTGCGTGGTGGCACACACCTGTAGTTCCAACACTTGGAGGCTAAAAAAAAGGAGAGACACTACAAGTCTGATCTATGTAGTGAGACCCTATAGACTCTGTCCTAAATACAGAAAAAAAGAAGTAATGAGATAGTTTCTACAATTAAACAATAACGTCAATACAACACAGAATCAATACATACAGTGAAAGCAATACAAGGGAAATTACAGCAGTGAATTTCCTTATCAGAAAAACAGAGAAAATTCAAACAAACAAGCTAATGTTGAAGAAAAGCATGGCACGCCAAAAGCTCATAGGGTGGGGGTGAATTGTTAAGATCAGAGCAGAATTTAATGCAGTGGAGACAAACAAAATGATATAAAGAATCAATGAATGTAAAAGCTCATTTTATGAGCAGGTATAGTGACACATCTGTAATCCTAGCATGTGGGAAGCTGGCAAAGGAGGATTGTCATGAGTTCAAGGCCAGCCTGGGTTACATAGTAGTCTCAAGGCCAGCTTGATCTACACAGCAAGTCTATGAACTGAAAAGCAAACAAACAAACAAAATATAGGAAAGAGATTGTTCTTTCAAAGATTAAATAAAATTGACAAACCATTAGCCAACCTTAGGAAAACAAAATAAGGAAAGGAAAGACTCAAATCCATGGAAATAGGAATGAAAAAGTTAAAATCAAAACAGATCCTTTAGAAATCTAGAAAATGATCAATAGCTACTTCAAGAACTTGTCAGTTAAGAAGTAAATCACAGAAGAAATGAACAGATGAACTACAAAAACTAAATCAAGAAAACACGAAAAATGTATTTGGTTGTTACAGGGTCTCAGAATGCAGCTTGAATTCATAGTAAACCTCCTGCTTTAGGCCTCCCTAGTGCTGAAATTACAGACATGCATCACTATACCCAGACTCTGGTTGGCTCAGCCTGCTTTGGGGAAGGGGCTAGCACAGCATGTGGTGCCAGGTATTGAACCGCAGTCCCCAAGCTTGCCTAAGCTTGCCTAAGCAGGTGTGTTAGTCCACTGAGCTATCTCACCAACCCCTGAAAATTTTAAATTAGTCAATATCAATCAATGAAATTTAAGTTATGATTAAAAACCTAAAATCCATCAACAGAGAAAAACCCTGACCCTGATAAATTCATTGCTGAATTCTGTAAGAAATTTAGAGACTATCTAGTACTACATTATCTTAAAATCTTTACTGAAATTGAAAGGGAAGCAATACTCACAAATTCATTCTTGGAAGCAAGCATTACCTTGATTACAAACCAAAGAAGAACCCAACCAAAAACAGGGAGAGAGAAAGAGAGAGAAAGAGAGAGAGGGAGAGAGAGAGAGAAAGAGAGAGAGAGAGAGAGAGAGAGAGAGAGAGACCTAAAGGTCAGTCTCCCTAATAAAAGTAGACCTAATAATCATCAATGCAAATGCATAAACAACTCCAAACATAGTCAGCTACCTTATCTTTAAAAAAGGACCATTTTCTCTGGATTCAAGATAGCCTCTTTTGGTAAATTTTGGGGGTAAACAGGGTTTTCACACACCAAAGATTAAATCTACAACCATATTTTTCAGCATGCACTACATCAAAACCAAAATGGACCAAAGATATAAATTTTAAAGCAAAACCACTAAATCAGCAGGAAGATAAAATAGATAAAACTCATAAAGGGAAAAACTTTATGGGCAAAATCCAGATCACACAGGAAATATTATAAAGAACCAACTACTGAGATCTTGCTTATTAACAAGCTTTGCATAACAGAGGAAAGCATCAGCAGAGTGAAGAGACAATGCACAATCTGGGAAGATTTGCCAACTGCTCCTTAGACAAAGGGCTAATGTTTGGAATATATAAAGAACTCAAAGAAATCAGGCTCTTCAAATTTAAAGACTTAGTTCAAACATATGCATATGAAATGCATAGACTCTTATCAAGTGAAGAAGGAGAAATGATAAATAAATATACGAGAAAATGCACTAAATACGTGGTCATTAAAGAGATACAAATTTTAAAAGTGCTAAGATTCCATCTCACTTCAGAAAGAATGACTATTTTGTATTATGACCAAGTTGGATTTGTTCCAGGCATGCAGGGATGGTTTAATATATGCAAAACAAAAAACGTAATACACGAAATCAACAGAACTAAAGACACGTATCACATGACAATCTCAATAGATTCAGAAAAAGCATTTTATACAGTCCAACACTCATACATGATAAAAACCCTGAAGAAAATCAGGACAGATGATCTTTATCTCAATTTGATTTTTAAAAAATCTAAAGAACAAATAAGCAGCCAACATCATACATGGACAAAAACTCAAAGCTTTCAATTTGAAATCAGGAACAAGACATAGAAGACCCCAAAACTCCACCAAAAGCCTTGTTTATTTAATAACCAAATTCAGCAGCACAGCTAGATATAAAGTTAACCCTCAAAACTGAATAGCCTCCCTGTACACAAGCAGTAAATATATTGGAAGACAAGTTAGGGAAACTCCCCATCAAACAAAAATGAAATATTTAGGAATCAATCTAATAGAGAAAGTAAAAGATCTATGCAGTGAAATTTACAGTATTCTTCAAAAAGAGATCAGTGAGAGTTCAGGAAACAGAAATATATTCCTTGCTTGTGGATAGGAAAAACCCACATTGTGAAAATGGTCATACTCCCAAAAGTGTTATACAAATTCATTGATACAATCTTGATTAAAATACCATTAGTAAACCTCACAGATCTAGAGAAAACATTCCTCAAATTCATCTGGAACCAGAAGAGCCCCAAAATAGCAAAATCAATCCTAAGCAGCAAAAGAAAGGCAAGAGGTATCATAATCCTTAACTTGAAATTAAACTACAAAGAAACTGTGGTAAAATTAGCATGGTACTGGCATAAGAAAAAAACAAATCTGAGGATTAGTGGAATAGATAAAAAGATGCAGGCACACCTACAAACAAATTCAGTTGCCTTATCTCTGACAAAGAGGCCCAATATGATCACTGGAATAAAGATAGCCTCATTAATAAGTGGTGCCATAAAAACTGACTTTCCACAAGCCAAAGATTAAAACTAAACTCATGTCTGTAGCCATGAAGAGAGCTAAAGTAAAAATAGATCAAAGTCCTAAATATTAAAACACAAACACTGAAATGATTGGGGGGGAATGGATGCATCTAGATATAATATTCATAAGTGAAATAAATCAGAACCACATGTATAAACATCATATTGTCTCCTTTGGGTAAGAACCTGAAAGAGTAAGTGAAATCTAAAGGTACAATGGATACTGAGAAAGGGAAAGAAACTATTCAAAGGGGAAAAAAATAACTAGGATAAGTTAAAAGAGAAAAAAAAAGAAGCAAGGGAAAATTATACATATATATATATATATAATACATATATGAAGTAATTATACTGTTGATTTCTACTTGCCTATTGAAAGGAATAGTTAATGCTTAATTTTTTTCTTCTTTACATGTTTATATCTGGTAACCTGAACTACTAATTTAAGGACAATAATATGAAACATAGCAACTATTGTTAAACAATTAACAATAATTAAACAATTAACAATAATTAAATTGTATAAACAACTTTTATCATCTTGTTTACTGAAATTCTGTATGGTTATTAACTTTTGAAAAAAAAATCATTGAAGAAATTTAAAAAACAGGATCTAAAAATTAAAATTGAATCATTATTATAATAAACTTTACATTTCAAATAGAATATCAATGTAATGTATTTTGGAAATGTTTATGTTGAATTTATTAAATATATATATTAATATACTGAAAAAATAAAAAATCTGATTTTTATTTATTTATTCATTTATTATTTATTTATTTATACTTTGGTACCAGGGATCAAACCCAGAACCTTGCACTTACTGGGTAAGTGCTTATACTGCTGATCTACCTTATGGCATTTACTTTATTTTTAAAATAAATATAAATTAAAGTATTTTATGTAAGTTATACTCAAATATGACACTTCTTACTTTCATATTACACGAAATTTTTTGTGCTGTTGGTACTAATAATGATTTTATGAAGACCATTTCTTTGGAGCATAATGATAAATAGTAATACAGGACCAAAATGTGTAACAAAGTGAATGCTAGACTAAAATATAGCCTGAAAACATAAGTAGAATATTTAATTTTATTATGATAATAGTATGTCTTGAATTTTCACAGCTGAGAATGTTGTACAATCGTACATATTTTATAACGTTATTTGTACAAGAACAAGTAACATTCATCTAAAATCATATGGGAGATAAACCTACTCTTGAGGAAGACCCTCCTGTTACATTCCAGCAGTGCTTCCAAATATGTGTCACTGAGCACGAACTCATAACACACTACCAAAAATTATGGAGAAAAAAATCACATGGACAACAAACAAAACAAAACTGAGCAACCATCACAGAAACCATAGGAAAAAATATGCTAAAGTCAAAGCAGTTGCTTTACTTTACAGAGCATGCAATAATTTCTGAATATCTTGAAGACAGAGGCACAAGAAGAACCTTTTTCAAAATGAATATTATAGCAATACTTACATTGGGAAGCACTGCTCCAGGTTTTGTTGTTTTTGTTTGTTTGGGTTTTTTTTGCAGAACCGGGGATTGAACTCAGGCTCTTACACTTGTCAGGGAAGTGCTTATTCTACTGAGCCATCTCCCAGTCCCTCCAAGTTTTAAGGTAGTACGTTTTCTGGTTTGTGAAATCTGCATTGCATTAATGACCCTAGATTATTGCTTAAAGAAGTTTTCTCCAGCTACCTATCTGTAGCACATTCTAATTCACCCTTAGAATGTTCATTACTTGTAGTGTATCATTTTGAATTAGGATTTTCCAATTTTGCTTCCTTTGAATGTGAGTTCTACACCTTATTGTAAATATTTGAATAAAATGTTACTTGTAACAGGTACACCATATTATAAATTGCTTTAGGCCTCAATTCTCATTTCCCCTTTTACATAAGTTCAAAAGACATGTGATTTAAAACAAAGAAAATGGGCAGGCAAATAGCTCCAGGGCCAGGAGTTTCATCCCCAGGGGCAGCCCCACCCCCAGGGTGTGCTGAGATGGCAATTGAGACTGAGCATGGTGTCACATGCCTGTAATCCCAGCTCTTGGGAGGCTGTAAATAGGCGGATCACTGTGAGTCCGATCTAGTAGTGAGACCCTGAACACCCTCTAGACTCTTCCCCAAAAATACTAAATAAATAAATAAATAAATAAATAAATAAATAAATAAAACAAAGAAATGGAAGGGCCAGCTAGATAGCTCAGCAGACTAAGTGCCTGCTTAGGCAACCTCAGGGGCTAGGTTCAATCCCTGCCACCATATGCTGCACCAACTTCACCACCAGTTGTACTGAGCTGGCAACCAAATCTGGGCATGGTAGGGCGTACCTGTAATCCCAGGCTGAGGAGGCTGAAAAACAGAGGATTACTATGATTTGGAGCTGTATAGTAAGACGATGCACAAAATACAAATAAATAAATGAATAAATAAATAAAATAAGTAAGCCAAAGAATGGAGATTATGAACAATTATTTTTCTATTCATGATGGAATATAAAACTCTCAATAGTATCACTATATAGTGAAATAGTTCCTCCTTGCATATAGACACATTCCAAAATCCCCAGTAGAATTCTGAAACCACAGATAATACTAAATACTGTATGCAGTTTTTCTCCAAAGAGATGGATGTACAGATGATAACATTTAATTTATAAATTAAGTTCAAAAATAGATTAATAACTAAATTAGAATGATTATAGGGACATACTACAATAAAAATTGTTTAAGCATTTGAGTTTTTTTCTGGAATTTTCCATTTAATATTTTCATTCTAAACTCAAGATCAACTAGAACTGCTTAAAGCAAAACCATGAATAATGGGGAATATTGAAATTTCATAATATTATTTTTATATAAAAATCTTTATATATTTATTCTCAGAATATCTATATTATTTGAAATTTATACTCCAAGCAGTTGTAAGATGTATACAGGAGTCAAGATATAAAGTTTAAAGAAAATATTCTTTTCATTATACATAAGGTTGATCCCAATTTTGAAGATGAAAAATCCCATATATTCAGATAATCTATTTTAAATATTCAAATATGTAAATATTAATTTTTATTATTTATGTATCAATAACAAATCATATAACTTCTAGACTATGCTTAATGAGTTAGAGTGCATATTGTTATGTTGAAAATTCCATAATCTAAGAAAAACGTAGGACATATTGTTAACATATATGAATATGTAAGATATACAAAAGCTGCTCAAATATATGGTGGAAGCTTAAGTCTAGAAAAACAGGACCAGCCAGATAGTTCAAGGGATTAAACACCTGCTTAGGCAACACAGGGACTGGGGTTTGATCTCCTGCATGTCATTGTAGCCCTGCCCCCAGGGCACACTGAGATGGTGACTGAGACTGAGCATGGTGACACACGTCTATAATCTAGCCCTTGAGAGGCTTAAACAAGAGTATCAGTATGAATCTGTGTAGGAGTGAGACCCTGTAGATCCTATACATTACAAAGAAAGAAAGAAAAAAAGAAAGAAAGAAAGATCAAACCTTCTTACTCTAAAAGACAGATTGCCAAGAATGACTACACAAATGCATTTAAAGTTAGGAGTCTTTTGAGGGGGATAGATTATAGTGTTCCTTTTACTATAATATGTTTTTATTTGGATAATTAATGTATGTTTTTAATCACCCCTGATATACTGGTAGAAAATAGGGAAATTTGTGTGAGAAAGATTTAAAGATCTTTATTTAGAAGACAACAAAAATCAGAACTATATCATGGTTGATTTTGATTCACAAACATCAAATTTCTTTAGCACATGCTAGCAAAAGTCATATAGAATATATTTATATAATATATTCCAATAGACAAACAACAATGACTGTGTATGTAATGTTCAAAATATATTTCCACAAAAGTTGAAATATGTTTAAAAAGATCTTTATCATTGGGAAAAATAATCCATCTAGCACAGAAAATTATTGGTGGGTATTAGCACAGAAGATTCCTGCACAATTAACTCCAATTTCTAGACTCTTAATGTCTCCCTGGAGAATGCCTAACCTAAATTTCCAGGGCAGAAAACATCTTTTTTTTGAACAGACACAAATTTGGTTCTCCTCTAGAATTCTCTTAAAATTCTTTGCCTGATCTTTCTTTGCCAAAAGATTTTTCCACTTCTTATGCATCTTCAACAGAAGATGAGTATTTTGAAGTATTTACTTAAAGTAATGCTAAAATTTTAGTAATGATTAAGATTCAAAAATATTTGTATTGGAAGAAAATAAATGAGTTATTCTTTTATATTCTCTTATGCCCATAAAACTGGGAGCCACAGGATAGATCACATTGCTTTAGATTTGCTGTTTTCCATCTTTTAAATTTTACTCATAATTATAGCTGTACCTCTGGCTCAAAACAGTGGTACCTAGAAAACAATCTGACACTTTGTCTCTCCTAAATACTCGAAGCCCTTCATGAGTAATGTAAATTACACATGGGAAGCTGTACTTCATTGATCAGTCCAGTCAAAATGATTTATTGTAGTTATAATTAAATTTTAAGAAATATGAACAGTAATCATGGTTGAGTTCTTGTCTTCGTACTTACCTAAATTTCAACAGTTAAACAGAATTCAATGACACTGACCTAAAATCTTAAAATATTTCCCATATTGATAAACATTCATAATTTAATTATAGATCAGATTCTATAATTAAATATAATTCATAAATTGCAAATTATATAAATAATACATAATTCTAAATAAATTATGAACAATATATCATGAACATAACCCAATTATAATAAAGTTTAAATTATTTACTTGTAATACACACTGTACTTTTTTCTTAAGG
The DNA here is from genome assembly GCA_002564285.1 of Tympanoctomys barrerae. Taxonomy (NCBI): domain Eukaryota; kingdom Metazoa; phylum Chordata; class Mammalia; order Rodentia; family Octodontidae; genus Tympanoctomys; species Tympanoctomys barrerae. Next base: position 17,249 of record NDGN011556151.1, on the reverse strand, counting down.
TATAATACAATACTGTATCTCCTAAACAAATTCCCGCCAATAATTTTCAGTGTTTTGTAAAGATATATACCAACACTAAATTGATTCTGAAAAAAATCATTGTAAACATAAGTAGAGAAAAAATAGAAAATACAATAAGTGTGGAAATAGATATGATTTTTGTAAAAAATCTACATACTTCATAAGAAATATCAACATACAAATCACTTCTTCAATCCTAATAGCCTACAGGAAAAACAAACTGCTCATGACAAAAGTGCCTTAAATTTTTATAGACTTTCACATTAACTGCATCATATTCATCATGCATTCAGTAACACGGGTTGATATATGTTCACTAACATACATTAATAGTTCAACATATGCCATACTAAGTGGCACATATTAAATATGCAAGAATTAACAGCCTTCTCATATCTTGGGATTGTTTGATACTGTTTCTTACAAGATATAATTTAAGTAATGGTTCTTTATGTTAAATAAGTTAAATGTCTGTATGATTTGATAAATATAATGTAGGAGAATGAAAATTATGCCACAAAAATGAAACAAAATAAGAAAAGACAGCTATTTCAAAAATTCTCAGCAATGAATACATCTCAAAAATATAAGCTTTTAGGAGTGAATGTTTCAGAGCTGACATTTCCTTGTGTATTTGGTATTCTCTTCAGGGTGTTCTTTTGCTTGTAAGACCCAAGTTTGTATGATTTGTATGATTTGAGTATCATAGAGTACATTTCCTATTTGTCACAGTTTGTTGAATCATATGAACAAATATGTTTAATTTTATTTTAGGAAGTGGAAATACATGTTTTAAGCATCATATTTGTTGGAAGTCTTTAAAATACAAGATTTCCACTTTAGTTCTAAATACTAGTGAAAGAGTTTTTGCTGTGGTACTTACCAGACCTGGTGTAAAATCTTACTACTTCAGGTTTAATGATTATGTGAAATGAGTGCACACACAAAATTCCATTTTAATGAAGTGTAAAAACATGCTACAACTTTTATATTGTTAAAACTTAGTTCCCAATGCTCCTATAGTCAACAGCCCATAAATATGTGTGCCACTTGTTCTTAGAAAATGCCATGTGGATCAGCACACATCTTTTACATATCTAAAAATCTTAGATAAGAAGGTTGGGGAAATGTTTCTGATCAACTTATCAATCAGATTCATATTTTCATTTTTCCCTCAGGATAAATAAAATTCATGTTTTCCAGTATGACATACTCTGAAGGCAAACTCTGGTATATGTCCAATTTCATAATCAAGTAAAGTTATATTCATTTAATTTCAACACCTTTGAGCATAGTGAAATGGGGATACTTCAGTGTGTTGTGGGTATAATATTAAGGGATTTTTCTGGCAATAAAACAAAAATAACTTAATTTACAAATTCTACTTTTGATAAGCACTTAGAGAAATATACTTTTAATAAGGTTGATTATGGAGCAGTGACATAAACAGTATGATGGAAGGGAAAGAACTATTAAACAAAACCTGAGACTTTACTGTTTCAGGTGTCATTTGTTTATATTTAGTTTTCATATAGTGTTGAAGGGCTAGTGATATGGCACAGTGGCAGAAGCACCTGCCTGGCAAGGAGGAGGTCTTGAGTTTGCCTCATGGCACAAATAAATGAATTGGAACAGTGATATAGCTCAGCAGACTAAAGTGCTTACTTAGGCAAGCTTAGGCAAGCATAAGGACTGCGTTTCAATCCCTGGAACCACATGCTGCACCAGCTCCAACCCCAGAGCAGGCTAAGCCTGTCAGAGTCCAGGCATAGTGGCACATGCCTGTAATCCCTGTGCTGTGGAGGCTGAAAGCAGGAGGATCAGCGTGAGTCCGAGCTATGTAATGAGACCCTGTAACAGCCAAATACATTAAATAATAATAAGAGAATTAAAAAAATACATTTAGTCTTATATAAATTTTAAATAACTTTAAGAAAGTCTTAAAGTTATTTAAAACTTTTTGAAGAAAGAAGTTATCAAAGAGAAAAATTTGAAGATGATGAAGGTAAAACTGCACTGATGAAAAGCAAATCTCTTAAGAGTCCAAAGTGTAGAACCAGTGTTGAGATGGGTTTATGAGCTTTCCATAGATCAAAATGGTCTCTATGACACCCATAGTCACATGGGAAACCCTGATTAAATTCATATAATGATTATATTCTTATAATCACTCACCACCCTCAAGCTGGGGAGATAGCTTGGCGGTTTAAACACCTGGCTGGCAAGTGCAAGGATCTAGGTTCTATCCCCAGTACCATATGATGTGCTAGCTGCTAAACCCCAGGAGCATTGTGACAGCTGCCAAAACCAGGAGTGGTGGTGCATGCCTATATCCCAGCACTGAGGAGACTGAAACAGGAGGATCACTATGATGATCCAAGCTGCATAGTGAAACCCTGTACCAAATAAATAAAAAATATTTCAAAAAATTATAATTATTTACTCTCCTCTAATTTGCTTGGTCTTTTCAGCTCTACAGTGTTCTTCCAGTAACTCCACTCTGACAGTTTGTTCTTTCCTGGGATGTCCAAACAAGAAAATATGACACTCACTAGTGTCTAGGTACTATTACAGAAGATAATTGTTTTGCTATTGTAACATCAGATAACATGCATTACCAGAAGTATCTAGGGTATTTTTGGACTCTCATGTATAGGTTTATTTGAAACTCTCCCATAAAAGTGAGTCACTGTGTTCCTCTTTGTATTGCCATACAAAATTTTCTTTGCCTACCCACCAACTACTAAACACACACACACACACACACACACACACACACACACTGTCATAGCTTCACTATGCACACTTTTTAAAGACTACTTTTTATAAGATCCCAGATTGAATGATACCAACACATCTGCTAGATTAAGTGTTTGCAGCATAAAAGCATATTGGTATGATCCTCATATATAAATACTTCCAAATAACTGAATGGTAGAGAGGAACACAAGAACATTTGTTTTTTTAATAATGCACAGAAGTATCCTTGGGTAGTATTAATGACCAAGAAATGAAGGAAAGCATTCACTTATTTTCAAAATAATTGTGATTCTCCACTAATTCTCAGTGAAATAAATCTCTAGAGAAGGTTGTGAGTTGCATAGATCCTCTGGTGCAGGTAAGGAGCACTCATGGGCCAGCACTAAAATCTATGTGGATTTAACTGCATTTTTCTTGAATGTTTGATGTGTAGATTCTCTGATAGGTTTAGCTGGCATCTGAAACTGTCATTGATCTCTGAAATACAACAGCACAAAATGATGACCAGCACTGATGCCAAGCTCTGCAAATCAAGGTATTTTAGCTTTAATATGTACAATCGCTTGATGTCTTTGAGAAATTAAGCATAGGTGTTCTCTAGGTATTAAGGTGAAGTTCTGAGAAATAAGACTATGCAAGGGGAGAGTGAAACAACATAAAAGGCATCTCTACAAAATAATGTAAGTGGAAATTGTAGTACTTTGTGTCTTGCTTGGGTTTTCTTTTCTCCTGAAAAGTGAGGAAGGAAGAAATAAGAGAATAGTATACAGAGATAGTGAAATTTCATAAAGGTTATTCAGAAAAGTTAGAATATTATACGAGCTTTTATTTTTTTAATTTAATTTAACTTTATTTTATTTTTAGGGAAGGGGCTACAGGTTGTTCAGTGTCTCACTACTAGATCGGACTCGTAGTGATCCATCTGTATCCAGCCTCCCAAGAATTGGGATTACAGGCGTGTGCCACCATGCCCAGTCTCAGTTGCTCTCTCAGTGTGGCCCAGGGGCAGGTCCAGCACAGTAGGCCTGGGTTCAAAGTCCAGCCCCTGCATCTGCTTGCAGTCTCTATAATCCACTAAGATATTTAGCTGCCCTAAACAAGGATTTAAATAAAACATTTCAGCTTCTCAATTTTTAGGAAGTCTTTAGAGACTTTATGTGAAAACACTGTTTATTTTTTGTTTCTTTCTTAAATGTAGATCATATAAGATATATATTAATTAAGAATGTATATATTCATATTTTATACAGATGCAGCCTGAGTTTTGACACCTAAAATTTGAAGGAATGTTAGAAAAGCATAGGTCATATTTAGAAGTCACTGAACTTTGCTTACAGTGTGAAAGAGGAAATAAAACCAAATCTTATTTATGGGAAAGGGGGACTTAAAAAATATTCCAGGGGCCGGGGAGATGGCTCAGTGGAATAAGTGCTTCCCCGGCAAGCACAAGAGTCTGAGTTCAA
>NDGN011556151.1:0-12215 GCA_002564285.1 Tympanoctomys barrerae | reverse complement strand
CCTCCTCCTCCTCCTCCTCCTTCTCCTCCTCCTCCTCCTTCTCCTTCTCCTCCTCCTCCTCCTGCTTCTCCTTCTCCTTCTCCTTCCTTTTGTTTTCAGAACTGGAGACTGAACCCAGGCCCTTGTGCTTGCCAGGCAAGCACATAATCTACGGCACCATCTCCCCAGCCCCATACATTTTAATTCTTATATCACCTCCTTATTTTCCCTTACCCTTTCATCTTTTGGTCCTGATCCTATTTTCAAAAAGTCTCCCTAGTTTATATTACCTATCTTCTATTTTGCTCTTTATCTTTTGGGTTTCTCATATAGGAGAAACTACATAATAAACAAGTTGTGGCTTTTGCCAGTGTTCCTCTGCATCCAGCTGCCTCTCCTCACCTTGAAGACTACCAGAGTTACCTGGTAAGCAAGCCCAGGTCCCCTTGCTCTGGAGACCACTGGAGGACATGATACCATAATGATGTGCAGGAGTCTTGGGGAGCACAACTCTGTGCCAATCCACATCAGGAGAGCCTTGTTACAGCTTTGGTATTCAATGACCATCATAAATCCTTCTTTTTTATTTATTTTTTTAATGAATCCTTCTTGAACTGTGATTTGCCACTCTCTCCTTAATGAGGTAGAAACCACATTGAACTCCACACAGCAAGAGCTTTGATGAGCCTACCCTATCTGGCCCTCCCACACTCCTGAAAGCCTTGATGACCTGCATCTCACCCATCCAACATAACTGTAAAAGAAGACTAAAGGAAGGAACAAAAGGCAATCTCAGACCTCTAGCCCACCCTAGCAAGTCCAGAAGACAAGGTTATAGAAGAACCTGAAGTTAAACACTTGAAATTTCTGAGATGATAACAACTGAAAATGAGACAACCTCATCAGGCTATGGAAGAAATCAGAGAAGAAATAATCTCTCTGGTTAAAAAAAAAGAAGTGACAACAATCATACAAGAATAGTTCCACACATTTAAGGAAGGCAGATTTAAAAAATAGAAGAGAATGGGAAAATGATGGAAACACTGAATGAATGATACAAGAAAAAATTAGAATGCATGAAACAGATTCAAACAGGTATCAATGACATTAAGAATTCCACTGAAAGCTGCAAAACCACATGAATGAAAAGATAGAATTCCAGACATTGAAGATGGCATTGAAACTAATGAACATGAAAGGAAACACCTCTTAAAAATAATGAGAAACCAGGAAATAATTATGCAACAGCTGCAGGATGATGCAAAGAAAAATAATACAAGACTAATAAGTATCAATGAAACAGCTAGATATAACACAAAAGTCATAAAAAGAGTATTTGCAGAAGTAGTAGCAGAAAATTTCCCAAGCATGGGAAAAGACTCTGGCATACAAATAACTGAAGCACATAGAACTCCAGCTAGCCATAATCAAAATAGTCACCCAGACATATAATTATCAAGAGCCCAGAAATAGGGTGAAAGAAGAGAATATTAAAACCTGTTAGAAGAAACAAATCACCTATAATGGAAAGCCCATCAGAAACATGGCAGATTTCTCCACACAGACCATGAAATTAAGAAGAGCTTGGAGTGAGATATCTAAAGTCTTTAGAGGAAACAACTTTCAACCCAGATTCTTTTATTTTGCAAAACTATGTATGAAATTCAATGGCGAGATAAGATTGTTCCATGACAAAGAACAACTGAAGAAATTCATGATAGCCAAACCAACCCTAAAAAGAGTACTGGCACATGAATTAGAAAATGATTACAACAACTTCAACAACAACAGAAGAAAACTAAACAGAGTAAGTAGTTAGGCAAAAGGGGGTGGAAAGCAGGGATCCCACAGTAGGAAAACAATATGACAAAGATCAATATATAAACATAAGTGGCCTTAATTCATCAATTAAAATCAGAAGACTGAAGGGACAGTGAGATAGCTCTGCAAATGAAGCACCTGCTTAGGCAGGCTCAGAGACCATAATGGATGAAAATAAAAAGCCTTTACTTTAAAATCAAGTGCAAGAAAAGGATGCCCATTGTCACTACTCCTGTTCAATATATTTCTGGAAACATTAGCCAGCAAGTACACAAGAGAAAGCTATAAGATGAATAATGATTGGAGATAAAGAAGTGCAAGAAGTGCATCATTATTTGAGAGTTGACATGATGTTATACCTAGAAGACTCCAAAAAGTCTACTAAAAACTTATAGATTTAATAATCAAATTCACTAGCATATCAGGATATAAAATTAACATTCAAAACTCAATGGCATTCCTATGCACAAAGAAGGAATATACCAAGGAAGAAATTATGAAAAACATACCTTTTGCAATAACAACAAACATTGACATACTTAGGAATCAATCTCACAAAGGAAGTAAAAGATTTATACAGTGAAAATTACTGTACTCTGAAAAAAGAGATGTAGAAGGATTTCAGAAAATGGAAAGATATTCCTTGCTCCTGGATAGAAAAAACTAACATTTTGAAAATGGCCATACTCCCAAAATTGTCAAACAGATTCAATGCAATCCCCCATTAAAATAATATTAGTACACATCACAGATCTAGGAAATACACTCCAAAAGTTCATCTGGAACCAGAAGAGATCTAGAATAGCAAAAGCAATCCTGAATAATAAAGGAAAAGCAAGAGGAATCACAATCCCTGAATTGAAATTACACTGCAAAGCTACTACAATAAAATCAGATGGCATTGCTAAAAAAAGAAACCTGAGGATCAATGGAACAGATTACAGGATGTAGACACAACTATAAGCACACTCTGCCTCCTTATCTTTGAAAAAGGGGTCAAGCATATTAATTGGAAGAAAGATAGCTTCTGTAATAAAAGATTCTAGGAATACTGGCTCTCCACAAGCCAAAGGCTTAAAGGAGACCTTTGCCTATCACCATGCACAAAACAACAGTTAAAATGGACCAAAGATTTAAATATTAAAACTGAAACATTAAATCTTCTGGAAGAGAAAGCAAGTAGAAACCTTAAGGACATAGGGATATGTAAAGAGTTCATGAACAACAACAAAAATCTGCATGGGAAATATTTCAAAGAATCAACAACTGGGATCTCATCTTTTTGAAAAGCTTCTGCATGTCAAAGCAAAGCACCAACAGAGTAAAAAGAAAATCCATGAAATAAGAAATCACTGTAGCAGACTATCCACCAGATAAAGAACTCCGATCTAGAACATATACATTTAAAAAAAAATCAGGCCTCCAAAATTCAAAGACCCTATCTAAAAATGTGCCCCTGAGATGAATAATACACTTCACAAAAGAAGAGATACAAATGGAAAATAAGTATATCAAAAAAAAAATCGACATCATTGTTGCAAATTTAAACAATCATGAGATATCATCTCATACCAGGAAGAATGTTTATCATCAAAAAGTCCACCAATAACAAATGCTGGAGAGACTGTGGGCATAAAGTAACCCTTATGCACTGTTGGTGGGAGTGTAGGCTGGTATAACCATTATGGAAATCAGTATAGAGGTTCTTTAAGAAGTTAGGGTTGGAGGTCCCATTCAAAAGACCTTAAATCATCATAGCATAGCAATATGTATGCACCCATGTTTATAGCAGTGCAATTTGTCATAGCTAAATCTTGGAAACAATCAATGACCATCAACTGAGGAATGGATAAAAAAATCATAGTTTTACACAACAAAGTATTATTCTGCTAGAAAAAGATAAATCTGAGGCTTTTGTAGATAAATAGATGCAGCTAGAGACTATATTAGTAAGTGAAATAAATCAGATCTATATGTGCAAACATCATATTATCTTGTTAGTATGAGAACCTGAAAGAATTGATTAAATCTAAAAGGTACAATAGATATTGTGAAAGGGAAAGTGCTCGATGGGATGGAAAAACTGAGATGAGGAAAAGGACAAATCAGAGAAAGGAAAAAGATATATTTCTCTTTATATGCAGAATAGTGTGGATAACTGTATTGTCTATTTCTACTGGTCTTTAGAAAAGGATAGTTACTACTTAAATTTTTTTTGACCCTGTTTTTCTTCCTCTTTTGAATTTCTTATAACTTCTTTGTTACAATTTTGTTTTTCTTTAACTGAATCTTACACTTTTATTGAATCTTACACTTATTATATCTGATAACCTAAACAAATAATTTGTAGATAGCTTCATGTAATACAGCAACTATTGTTGAATTCCTATTACTTTGTTTAGTGAAATCTTGTATCACTTATAATGCTGTTATTTTACATCACTATTTTGTATTCTTTTAAAATAAAAAAGTTGTGTATCTGATCTATTTCACTTATATTTATGGAGTCAAAAATGCACCCATTATACTATAAATGACTCAAGTTTGTCTTTCTTCAAGGCAGAATAATAAACCATCATGTATAAATACCACATTTTCCTTACTCGATCATCTGTTAATGGTCATATAGACAGCTTTCAAGGGAAAGCTCTTGTGACTTATATTGCTATAATCAAGGTGCTGTACATATGGCTATAATGTGATGTCTCTAATACTTTTAGAGTGATACATAGAACAGAGAATATTGGGGCAAAAGAAATTCTTGTTTTTATTTTTTGAGGAATCTCCATCCCCATTTCCATAGTAATTTTACTAGTCTGTATTCCCACCAGCAATGTGCAAATGCTTCTTTTTCCTCACATCCTTATGTGCATTTAATATTGTTTGATTTACTGATGATAGTCATCTTGTTAGAGTAAGATGGAATCCCATTGTGACTTGAATTGAATACTGTAATGGATGGAAAGGTTGAACATTTTTGCATTTTCAGGCCATTTACTTTTCCTGAGAAATGTGTGTTCATTTCATTTGCCCCTTTTTAAATTGGTTCTTTTATTTGAGGGTCTAATTACTTTATATATTCTAGAGTATAACCCCCTGTCTAAAGAATAGCTGGAAAAAATTCCCACTGTTTAGATTGTCTTTTCCCTGTGACAGTTTTTTCTTTTGTTGTCTGGTCACTATTTAACTTGATATGATCCCATTTATTAATTCTTATTGCTATTTCTTCATGCATTTGAGTTCTGTTCAAGAAGTCTTCTACTATGCCTAGGTCTAGGATTTTTACTTATTTTGTCTTCCAATACATTAAGTGTTTGTCTTTTATCATTTAGATGCTTGTTTAATTTTTATTTTAATTTAATATGTAGTAAGGAATAAGGATTGAGATTCAATCTTTTGCATGTACATAGCATAGCCATTATATTCACCACACAACATATTTATTTGTTTACTTATTTGTTTGTTTATTCATGTATTTAGTGTAGGGTCTCACTACATAGTGTGGACTCATAGCGACCTCCTGCTTTCAGCCTCGCCAGCACTGTGATGAGAGGTGTGCACCACCACTCTGGTTCTCTGAGGCCAGGTCAGCATGCCAAGAGGTGGGGCCAACAGCATTAGATGCTGGGATGGAGCTCTAGTCCGACTGCTTGCATAAGCAGGAGCTTAGTCTGCTGAGCTATCTTGCTGGCCCTTCAGCACAATTTATTAAACAGGCCATCTTTCCTCCACTGTGTTCCTTTTTCAAAATAGATGAATCTGTTTGGCATTATTTCTACATCCTCTATTCTGTTCCCCTGACCCACATGTCTGTTTTGTGTCAATACTATCTTAGTTATATCATTGCAACTTTGTCATATAACTTAATGATTAGGAATATGGCCTTCGGCTTTGCTCTTATTACCTAGGATTACTTTGTTATTCCAAGTCTCTTCTGAATTTCAGAATTGAATTCTCTAGTTCCAAGAGAACCATTTCACTGAGATTATATTAGATCTCTACATCACTTTTGGAATTATTGCCATTTTGCTTATAGAGGTACAGGGGACTTTTGTCCATTTTTGGATTCCTCTGTGCTCAATCAGAGTACTAGAGTTTTTAGTGCAGAGGTATTTTACTTGTGGATTAGCTTAATCTGCCAGTATTTAATGCTTACTACTGTTATTGTCAAGGACATTGCTTCCCTAACTTTTTCTTAGAGTGTTCAAGATTAGTATACAGGAATGTTATTGATTTTTGGTGTTGATTTTGCATCCTGGACAGTAGTGAACTTGGTTATTAATTCTATCTGTCCTCAGGTGGAATTTCTTCATATTAGAAGTCTTTGAAGCATGAAAAATACTGTGGCCCTTTGCTAGGGAACAGGATGCTGGGACAATTATCTACATTCTCCCTTTTGAAATCAATAGAGGAGATTTGATTTTGGGAAAGAAGCAAAGACATGTTTAGCCATGACTATAGGAGATCAATGAAAAACAGACACTAACTAAAATTTTCTCTATAGTGCAAGTAAAAATGTCCTTTTATTTCAATGGACCTACAAACCAAAGTATGTGTGTGCATGTGCATGCACACACACAAACACCCATAATACAACAGAATTATGAGGCATAGACAAGAAAAATCCAAAGCCAGCAGGATTATTTGAAGTTAAATAATACATAAGTACAGTAAATAATGTGCTCCACAAACTCAAAGAAATTTTTAATGGATAATGAACTTAATATGCCATTCTTACCCAGAGAAAAGTTAATAGTCAACTAGAACACTAAATTTAATAAAGAGACCATTAATATGTGATCTATTTTAGAAAATGTTTCATGGACTCTCAAGAATAATGTGCATATTGTCATGATTAGGTAGAGTGCTGAGTACATGCCACATTATAAAAGTAGGAAACTAACATGTCATTCTTTATGTTTTAAATCCCCCTTCTTTATTATTCCAGCTACTGCCTAAATATGGTTTACAAAGTTATTTCCTAAAATTTTAGAGAAAAGCACATCACAAACAAGTCATCTTCATTGTAAAGCTGTTGATTAGGCCACATATCTGGGTGAAACACAATACACATCTTTGATAAGTATAGTCAGAGATTTTTCTCTTCTAGAAAGTTGTACTGGATTGTTTTCACGACTAAATGGTCTTTAGAAATTTAACTTTTAAGAATTAAATAAATAATATTTAAGTAATTTAGCAATTCTTCACTGGTATATTTTCTCTTTCTGAATTCAAAATAAATGTTTCACCATTGAAATGTTTTTGTTCAGGGGAAAGATTGCTAACAATTATGGCAAGGCTAATTTTGAGTAAATACATCATGAAGAAAGAAGAGAAGAGCTAATAATGAGGAAAATATTTGTTACATAGTTTTCAAGAAACTGAAGAACGAAGAGTCTATGGCAGCAGCCATCTTTATTCTGTATGTACAGTTCTGACAGGAAAGCACTGGGCTAGGACAGGAAGATTGTCAACACTCTTTCTTCATTACATGTAACATAATTACATCCACAGTCTCAGGAGAGATAATCAGCTAGAAAACTTGTCACTCCTTCCATCTTCATAATAACAGAGCAATGACAAAAATGATGCTGGTAAAATTAATGATGCTCAATTACTTCTCATTGTACTACAAGTCACCCATTTCTAAATCATATAAGCAGAATTTTATCCTACTATGAGAAAAACATAAGCCTTAGAATAGGAAAAAATATAAAAACTAGTTTTACTAATTAAGTAATATTTTAAAAAAGTAAATCATTGTTTTAATAGAATATGTGTAAAGGAAGTTAGGACTCTAAAGGTTAATGTTAATAATTTTTTTCTTTCTTAAATATAAATTAATTCTTTTTTCATTTAAACTGTCACTGCATATTGCCATAATTACTTGTTAATTTTTGCTGGCTAATAGGCATCTTTATAAGTTTCCTTGTTTATAATTTCAGAAGGTGATATAGATAGCATGAGACAGACACTCTCAAGCAAAGCTGCTTTTCAAGGGAATTTCCCTGTCTGACTCTACTCTGGGGCAAGGATAGTGACAGTTCTCCAGCAACAGTGAAACCACCACCACCATTTGCTCAAAACCAACTCTGCAAACCCGGGCATCTTTACTAAGGAGTAAGAGTGAGAAAGATTCATGCAACATGTCAAAAGCAACCAAAGAGCCTTTAGAAAAAAACTGTCATGATCTAAAGTAGATGCTGGACTAGTTTGGATTTGTTTTTATGCTTCATTATTTTCTTTTAAATTCAGAATGTTTATTTGCTTAATTTGCAAAATAGAAAATTTAAATAATTCAGGAATATAAAATGGTCAATAAATTCTAAAATTTTACTGCTTGAAGATTCATAATGTTAATATCTTAATACCATTTAAAATAAATATATATACAGTAAAATGTTAAGCACACAAGTGTCTATATATTCTTCTCATAACTGAATGTTGAATGAAGCAGTTCCTGCAATATTATAAATGTGTGCTAAATTCCCAGTAAGCCTGACAGCTTAAATTAAATACCTTCACATTTAGATAAACGTATTTAATACGCTAGATGATGGCTGTAGTGCCTTTCTTGGTGGAAAATACTTCATCCAGAGCAGAAAACTAATTCTATCTGTTTATTTTAAAAAATCAAGTATTTGCCAAAATTTTTACTTAAGTAGTGCCACCATTTCCATGGTCTCAGAGGCATTTTGTGTTCAGTGACTCATTGATAAACAAAATGACTTCCCAGGATGTACTATCTTGAACCAAATCAGGACAAATTACATATTTTTTTCCAATGCTGGAGTTGTCCAGATGGGCTGTTGAGGGTGTGGTTGTGACTGCATCAGTCAATACTCCATTCTCCAAGTCCTGCCTCCTTCACCCTACCGCATATATTGAAAACATCCCCCAAAATTTTCCCACTACTCTTCATAGCAATGTGTGTCTCCTAATGGATTCCACATGCAACAGAAGAAGGTTATTATTGAAAATTAAAGACAAGACTAAATTGCTGTTCAGGTGGGAATGCTTGGGGATTTTCTGAGATGTAAATATTGCTGCAGTGTTTCTGTTTCACTCTTAAGGAGAGAAGGGAGAAACTTTATTGTCCTAGTCTCTTTAAATTTAGTAAAAAAGGATAAAATAACAAACCATAGACTTAGGGAAACTATACACGTTTTCTGAAAATCACAGCTTCTTTATGACGAAGTCATGTTTTAAGCAGAAGTATAAGAGAAGAGTATAGTAGTGACAAACACTTATATTTCTGCTTTCTAGTGGGTAAAGTGTCCATGAACCCACATGACCTGGAAGGAATTGTCATTTAGAGTTCAGTTATTGGAAAGAACCTCATCACAAAGGGCCTCCTTTTCACAGCAAGATGCTGGAAGTAGAGTTGTGTCAGACTGCTAGAAAATATTTATAGAAAAATACATCTATATTAGTCTATTGAATGTCGGCTTAACTATTAAGACATGCAAGAGGTGGTAGAAATTTTAAGAGATCGAGACCAGTGGAAGCCCATGAATCAAGAAGGATGTGTTCTCATGACATACTTCTCTTAAGACAACTGGGTAATTCACACATGACCACTTAGTTCTAATGACAGAATTATTATAAAAGAAGCATTCTTAGTCCTGTGGACCATTGTCCTTTGTGACTTTCTGTCTGAAATCTGATTGTTAGGTCCAACACACACTCCTGCAATTGTTATCCACCACATGCCCTATGGTACTGACCACAACAGAGCCCATGTAGTTGTTTGCCCCGGAGACTCCAAAGCATTTCAGTGTATAAGCTTGATACTTCAGGTATTTCACTATAGCAATGTGAGACTGACTACTGTAATGTGGCAACAACAGTACACCTGACACTGAGTAATTTATAGAAAGGAGACACTGATTTCTTCACAGTTCTAGAGACTGGGAAGTGCAAGATAAAAGCACCAATATCTGGCAGTGGCTTTTGTGCTGCATCTTCACATGGTGGTTCACATCACACTGGAGAAGGCACAATGAGAGAGAAAAAAAGAGATTCAACTTTCCTTTTTATATGACGTTAATCCAACCTGTGGAGGAAGACATTTCATAGCTTTGTCACCTCTATAGCTCAAACCAGAGTAAAAGTTCAAATAAATACACAGTGAATTTACTTTAATAGTTATTAAATGTGGTTTTGTAATTGTATACTATTAGCATGGATTATTAAAGCAACACATATATATATATAATTTACATGCATAGATTATATATAGTTATATCTAACTGTGTATGACTTTTTTTCAATGAATCATCTTGACTAAGACTGAAGTAGGAAACTTCTTTGTTTTCCTCACACCAGTGTTCCAATCACATTGTATCAGATCTTCAATACCACTGGGTGATATTTTCAGTGGATCCCATATGCATCACTGCGGGTTACTGCAGGAAGCAGATATCATGTGCAACTAATAATTAGATATAATAAATTACATATTACAAGTATACTTTTTATATAGTACATCTCATGCAAAAATGCATATGGTAGCATTTATAATTGTTTAATAGTATCTTATATTTTTGATGTATAGTAATTAATTTAACCAAATTCTCCTATCTTCCAGTGTAAGAAGAGTAGATGAAAATCTTTAATACATCAAATCTTGCATGTAAGTTTCCCAATTATTTCTACATTGCAGTTAGAACATATTTTTAAAAATAGAGATTCCATATTTCAATTCATATCATCAACAGCATGACTACTATTTTGTCCATATCTTTAAGAAATATTATCAGTTCTTAACTATAATGTAAAGTACTCTCAATATTATATAAATTGTAGTTTGAATTTAGAAATCCTGTATCATACATTAAGCAATTTATCTTGTCAATCCTTAGTTTTTTTAAATCAAGTAGGCAAAATTCAAATATTTCAATTTTTATTTGCTAATGCTGGAAGGCTAGTTAATTGAATATTAAGTTTGTCTTTTTAACAAAATCTAGTTTATGTCATTACTAATCCTTTGCTATATAATCATTTTGTCTTATAAATGTTGTTATGTAAAAAAGATATTGATATATTCATAGTGTACTTTTTTTTTTTTTGGTGGAACCAGGGATTGAACTCAGGCCTTATGCTCGCCAGAGAAGCGCTAATTCCACTGAGCCATCTCCCCAGCCCCATATCTTTTTACTTTTTTTTTTTTTTTTTTTTTTTGGTGGAACCAGGGACTGAACTCAGACCCTTGCACTTGTCAGGGAAGCGCTTATTCTACTGAGCCATCTCTCCGGGCCCCATAGTGTACTGTTTTAATATCTTGTCTTTGATTTATTTTTATTTTATTTTGTTAAATTTCTTCTAGTACTTTTTTGTGTGAAATGCTTCTATTATGAATTTATATCTAGTCATAATTTTGATCTATTACCTATAAAATTATAGATTAGAAATTTATATTTTATCCTAGTGTCTTCATGATAAAAATTTTAGTGAAAATGTTGGCTAATTTTAGACTTTCCTTGTTTTATTTTTCTATTGATATATAACTGAATATCTTATCACTATTGATGCAAATTCTGTTAACCAAAAATAATTACACTTTACAATGTAATCTTTATAAATATTATATGTGCTCAAAACAATTGCCATGAGAAACTCAAGCTATTAAACCCTCCAAAAGGGAATGTACAATTGTGGAAGGAAGTTTTATGATACCAAATGAAACTGAGTTTCTACACACCCAATGACCCTGCCTCTCTGTTTCTAGGATCCATGGACATCAACAGACCATGTCATGGAGCCTCAGCCTTAGACAGCAGCTAACGTCAGGGGCCCAGTTCATTTTTTATATTTTAATGTTGGGCTCACACAAACAGGATGGATACAATATTTAGTTTTCACAAAAGTACTTAACAAAATAATTTCATTCATAGTATTCTCCAATACACGAGAAAGTTTATCATTCATCTACTGTAGTGCTGCAATAGATATGCTACGTCTGCCTTTATTGACCATAACTTCTCAGTTCTTACTACTCAGCACATGAAATCCTAAAGTTAGTCAATCATCTCGTTGTCTACACATGCTTCTAAGGGAATTGCACTCTTTCTTCTGGTTCTTATTTTTAGAATATTTATTCATATATCACCCCTTCTGAGGAGTCATCCTAACCATGAACTCTACAGTCTTTGTATATGTTTTCATGTCCCAACACATATATCTCATTGATACTAATCATCCTCTAAATGTTGAAGTTAGTGAGTTTATGAAGGCTGAACTGCCATATTGTTAATACATTTGAGGCCTTACAGACCTCATGAGGAGAGAAGTTATTTTTTTTATTTAAATTAAGGACAGTTTTGAATAATTTTTATTTTCTATATATTAAATTTATTGAGAAAGAAGTAGCAATGAGACAGTTTCAAAACAGATTAGTAAGACAGTTACAATAA
>NDGN011556139.1:0-10714 GCA_002564285.1 Tympanoctomys barrerae | reverse complement strand
CTTTCTTTCTTTCTTTCTTTCTTTCTTTCTTTCTTTCTTTCTTCTTTCTTCCTCCCCCTCCTCCTTCTTCTTCCTCTTCCTCTTCCTCTTCTTTTCCTCCTCCTCCTCCTCCTTTTTCTCTTCTGCCAAATAACCAGCCCACAGCTTTGTGAATGCTGAATGCACACTCTACTACTCTTCTATGTACTTCAATTTATATACTTCACATAATAATTTATATGAGTGCCTTGCTATGCAATAAACACATAAGATAAGGACAGCTCATTGATTTTTGTATACAATATATAACGGCTCTTAATGTTTAGGAAACAATTGATGAAATTGAATAGCAGTGTAAATGGATGGATGGATGGAAAGCTGTGTATCAAAGATGAATAAAAGGCCAGCCAAATAGTTCAGCAGATTAAAGCACCTGCTTAGGCAGACGCAAGGGCCAGGAGTTCAATCCCTTGGTCTGCCATGCCGGCTCCATCCCTGGGGCACACTGCGTTGGCAAATTGAGACTAGGCATGGTGGTGCTTGCCTAATCCCATCACTTGGGAGGTTTTAAACAAGAGGGTAACTATTAGTCCGATCCATGCAGTGAGACCCTGTACACCCTATACACCCTGTCCTAAAATACAAAACAAGCAAATGAACAAAAAATAAAGATGAGTGAAAGCTTTTTGGGATTACTTAGTAGAAACCTTTATATTGACTTTTAGGTTCACATAGAACAGAATCTAATTTTGTTTAATATTACTCACTAGGGGAATAGCTACCCATGAATTTCCCACTATTTTAGTCCTGAAGCTTTTAAATAACATTCAATATGGGTTTTATTTTGTTTATATTATATTGATTTACCATCCATAGTTGCTGTCATATATCACTTATTTTCCTCTAAAAACCATTTAATTTCTCTCACTGGAAATTTTCTGGCATGTCACACATTTTTTCCATAAGGAAAAAGTCTGTCCTTTTAAATCCTGTTTTGATGGTTAATACTTACTACTAAACTTAATACGGAAGTTTATAATACAATGTAATAAACTCTTTCCTTTATCTTCTAGTGGTATGTCCTTGGGATAATATCAAAAATTATGAATAGAGTAAAAATTTTGGATAAAAATTAAAAAGATTTTAAACATTTTAGCTGACCCAAAAAGAGTGAAAATAAATCCACAGAGACCAAAATGAGATAACTCAGTAAGCTGCCTGATGCCCGTACCCTAAGCCTCAGATGCCTGAAGCACTGGTTAATAGCCTAATGCAGCAACCAGACACAGTCTGGACCCACTTAAATGAGTTTCCTGGCCAGAAGGTGCATAAAGCAGGGGCTTCCCAAAAGGTGCAGGTCCAATCTAAGACTAAACAGCAGACATCAAGAAGGGAAAACGAATGCACTTGAAAGGGAGATCCTAAGAGATAGGTAGCCCTTGGCCTTGACTCTTAATGATAAAGGAAAATTATTCCTGAGTTGTTTACTGACAACCTGATCTTTCTGAAGACCTCAGTTTCAAAAGAATCACAAGAAAAGGGAAGGAAAATTTGATAGCTGTTTTAAGCACTACAGATACTGGAATCTTTTGTACAGACTAATATTTTTAATGTCTTAAAATTTTTCTGCCAAAAAGGAGTTATCAGTTAAAATCTTAAAATAAAAACAACACAACTAATAGAAATGAAAAGCTTTTTAGCAAATTTTTAAAAGCTGCTATAAAGCAGCATACTCCAGGTTTTCCATGTTTATGTTTTTAAGTCACTTGGGTAATTAATTACATTTATGTGAAACATCCATATCGATTTCTAAATTGCTTGTGCCATTTTACATTTCCTTTAGCAATGTAGAGGAGCTTAGCCACTGCAAACACTTGCCATCATTTGTTATTAGTCTTAATTTTATTTGTGATATGTGCTTGAATGTACATTGTATGCTTTAATTTTCATTTCTTTGATGAGCAATGAAGGTGCAAACATTGTACATGAGATTATCATGCATCTGTGTGTATGCACTGGTGAAGTATGCATGTTTTATTTGGATTTTCAGTCTTACTATTCAGTTTTAAAAAATCATTTATATATTCTTGAAGGAAGTTCTCTGTATGTGACATTTATAGTGCATTTTCTAGTCTATGCTTATATATTCATATTGTAAACACTGTCAGTAAAATCTCTTGCTTTTGATGAATGCATTTTAACTTTTTCCTTTTTGGTTTTTACGTCCTGTTTATGAACTTTTTTGCTCTCTTCAAAGTAAGCCCAAAGTCATGAAGCTAATATACATTTGAACAAAGTTTACAAAAATTGAGGTTTTACATTTAATTTTTTGAATATATTAAATGAATTATTTGTGTGTGCTATGAAATATAGGTTAAGTTTATACACACACACACACAGACACACACACTCAATTTCACCTTAGTTTTTCCCAAAACATTCCCTTTTCCATTTAACTATGTTGATATCTTATTGAAATTCAAATGATTGCATGCTATTATTCCTCTTTTACACTGCTAAGTTGATCTCTTTACCTATCATTATTCTTGTGCAAATACTACCTTGCTATGAAAAATATTGAAATGAAATAGTCTCTCTCTCTCTCTCTCTCTCTCTCTCCATTGTTTTTGGTAGAGCTAGGTCTTTGGTTTCCATTTTGATATGTACAAACAAATGGGAAGAAAGTTTTTGTAGTTACTCTACCCGTGTATATTGATTCCTTGAGTATTAACTTTGACACAATTTGTAATCTGCAAACTATGCATGTTGTATGCTGTGGGACTTCTTTATTTCTTATCAGTCTAGCTAGGATTTTTTGATTTATATATATATTTTTTCATTCTTTACCAATTTTATTCCTAAGATCAATTTTTATTTCTACAAAAAAGGCAATCAAAACAACACAAAACACGTTGACAGGTATTCCTGAGTGAGCTCCA
This sequence comes from Tympanoctomys barrerae, assembly GCA_002564285.1. Lineage (NCBI taxonomy): Eukaryota > Metazoa > Chordata > Mammalia > Rodentia > Octodontidae > Tympanoctomys > Tympanoctomys barrerae. The sequence goes on along the minus strand of NDGN011556139.1, from coordinate 7,796 downwards.
AGTGGCACTTGACTCTGCAAAGACTGAGTCCAAGGGGAAAATGCCATCTTGTTCCTGGGCTGGGCCACCAGCTGCATTGGAAGGAAGGGGCCAACAGGCGCCCCAACAACCCCAGACTGACGCCAGATACAAAGCCAAGTCCATCCATTTCCAATCCCACAGGGGGCCAAACTATACCAAGGGAGGGGCATGGTGGGGCTGCCTCAGGGTCGAGTCGCAGAGCTCTGTGGCACATTCCGATGGAGATGGGGATGGACGTGCTTGGGATTTGAAACAGATGTTCTGGCTTCTGCTCCACCTGTGCTGACAAGTGGACCTTCAAACATGGCTTCAGGGAAGGTGCCAAATCTTGGCCTCTAGAGCCTTTCTGGTGAGAAATTCATCAACATTTCACTAGCAGTGTCCTCAGCTGGTTAGCCCTCCCTCTGGAATTACCAGCTCTGGCTTTCAGGGTTTCCCTACATAGGCCAGGCAAGGCTGTAGTTCAATCAGGGATGCACAGACAACAGGGCTTGCCCACCTAATCCACACTGTTGTGGAAATGAGCCAGAATTTTACAGAAGAGCTGGGTGGGCCTCCCTTTGTAGGGCTTTTTTGAGGGGTGGGGTGGGAGATTGGTGACTTGGTTTGTAATTTTTTTTAAAGGATGTTATAGATTGGCATCAGGAGAATTTGAATCACCCCCCATGCAGGACAGTGTGATCTGGGAGAGGAAAAGCCACCAGAGCCATTTCTCCTCCTTCACAGAAAAGATGGAACCTGGGTCTGAGAAGGTGATCCCTGAAGGCTACACTGAATGCAGAGGGAGCAGGAGTTGCAGGGCCACAGAAGAAGGGGAACCACAACCATTATTTAACCTTATGGGCTAAATGTAACTTGAAGATTCTGGGTAAATTTGGACAGGAAAAGAAACACCATGTTTTGAAGTGGATTGAAGCAGTGATTTTCAAAACAAAGAAAGCAGAACTAGACTATCTGAAATTTTTAATCCTTTCTGTACAGGTTACTAGATCCCTTTTGATTAAGAAAACGGTAGAAAGTTAGCAACTGCCACAAGTGAACCCCAGGTGGTGGCGCGTGTCAGTTTTGCAGAGTCCTGCTGTGCAGGCTGTCTGAATACACTGCTGGGGGCTGTGCTCACACTTGCTGGAATCATTCCTGGCCGATTTTAGCCCGCAGATCGCTTTTCCCCATATTTCTTTCTAAACTCTTCAGCATTCTTACAGAATTTTTTACAGTCCTTAGAGTATTGGTCAGCTAGGTGAGCCAGCAGCAGGTGCTCAGGCTGGGGGTTGTTCACCCGTGCTCTGAGGGACTGGACTACTTGGTCGGTCTTGGTCNCTGACTTCCAGTGCTCAGCACTAATTACCAGCAGGCAAACTTGCCCTTTTTCATCAATGTTTGGGTGACAGAACTTTGTTTTAAATGTGATCTTTGGTGATTTGAGTGGATGTTCTGCTAGAAAGTTGATTTCAATTCTAAAGGCCCCCTTTATCATATGGAGAGTTGTCAGGAACAATAAGCATTTGCCAAGTCAATAAATTAGCATCATCAACCTGGGTGTTACGGAAGTTTTTCATTCCACATTTGTGGATCTTTTCAAGCTCCTTCCTCAGCCTCCTGCTGGCCGCCATCTTGGATCTGGTGCTGCTTTTACTGATTTTAGTTGATTCACCTCCCCAGTTATACTTTCTTGTATTCTGTTTATCCAGCTCTTGAACTTGGTCTTCTTTTGCTAAGATTGAGAAGCAGGCACAGAAGTCTCATGTACTGCTAACAGCCTCTTATGTGCAGCTTCTTCTGTTATCAACAACTCTTACTAGAGTAGCATACTTATCACTATTTATTTATGGACAACCAAAACTGGGTAAATCTCCTAAAGTCCAGAATTTGCATAGTGTTCACTGGATGTTGTACATTCTATAGTTTGGACAGATACATAATAATATGTGTATATATTATTGTGTCATAAAGAAAAGTTTCACTCTTCATAAAATCTTATAAATGCAGGTCCATTCATTTCCTCTTCCCCCACTTCCAATAACCATTGAACATGTTTAAAATTTCATATTATTCTAATTGAAAACTCATAATTGTTTACATTTGGGAGACAAAGTGTACTTCTTGGCATATGTGTAAAACATGGAATTATTAAATCACACTAACATTTCCATCACCTTGCTTGTATTCTTGTGTGGTGATTTTGAATTTGCTTATTTTAAAAAAGGTAAAAAATTAGTATTGGATATGATCACCCTGCTGTACAATAAATGGGAAATTTATTTTTCCAGTTGGCTAGAAACTTTATACTCTCTGGTTGAAATGTCTCATCTACCTTCACCCCTCAGGGCCTTTGACAGCTACCAACCTACTCTCCTATTCAAGTTTGGTATTTCTAGCTTCCATACATAATGCAGTACTGTGGCATTTGTCTTTTTGTGCTCAGTTTATTTCACTTGGAGCTGTCCTTTTTTTAAAAAAAAATCATGTATTTGGTACAGGGTCTCACTGTACAGTTCCAACTGGTAGTGATGCACTAGTTTTCAGCCTTCCCAGCACTGGGATTACAGGCGAGCACCACCACGCCCGGACTGGGTTGCTGGCTCAGCGCCCAAGGGCAGGGCCGGCGTGGCATGTGGTACTGGGTATTGAACCCTGGGCCCTGTGCTTGACTAAGCAGGTGTTTAGTCCACTGAGCTATCTCACTGGCCCTTGACTGTCCTTTACCTAAGTCTGAGAAATAGTCCATTCTTTATATAGACCAATTTTAAAAATCTACTCATCCAATGAGCACTTAGGTCACTTTAATGTCCTGATGAGCACTTAGGTCACTTTAATGATAAGTATTGGTACAGTGAACATGAGAATACATGTATCCTACGTCGCCCTAATGGTTAGTAATGTTGAGGATTTTTTCATGTTCCTATCAGTCATTTGTCTACTTTTGAGAAATGTCTAAGTCCTTTGCCCATTTTAAAATTAAGTTATCTCCTCCTTGCTGGTGAGTTGTTAAGTGTCTCATATATTTTAAGTGTTCACCCATATCAAGTGTATGTTTTCCAAGTATTTCCTCTGGTTCTGTAGGGTGTCTCTTCACTGTGTTGTTTCTTCTGCTGTGAAGAAGCTTTCTAGTTCTCTGTAATTCCTTTTGTCTATTTTTCCTTTTTTAGGGGGGACACAGTTCTGTTTTGGGGTCATATTCAAATAGCTGTTGATCAGTGCCAGTGTTTGGATCTTGCCCTGTGTTTTTCCTTTAGAATAAATAAAGCCTTTGGTTTCATATTTAATCTCTGAAGATTTCAGATCTGCTCTATGTACCATGGGGGGAGTCAAGCACCAGTTCATTCTTTGAGAAGTGGAAAGCAGCATCGACACCATCACTTGGTGATCAGACTGCCCTTCTTCCAGTGTACACTTTTGGTGCCTTGGCCAAAAGTCAATTGCACCGAACAGGTGCAATTATTCCTCAGATGTCTGTGTTCTGTTTCACTGTTGTGTTTTATGACTGCAACCATGCTTTGTATTAAATATATTACATGCTTTGATTACATGTATTATAATAATTTTTGAAATCAGGGTGAATGATACCTCTAGCTTGTTCTTTTGGCCAAGATTATTTTGGTTAGTGGAAGTCTTCTATGGTCACATGCGAATTTAAAGTTAGTTATTTCTGTATGGGAATAATAAAACTGAAATTTTGCTAGGGCTTGCATTGAATCTCTAGATTGCTTTGGATCATCTGGATAATTTCTTAATTCATTCAATCCATGAACATGGATCTATGTACTTTGGTTTTCACCATTTCCTTCCAACAGGACTTTATACTTTTCACCAGCAGCATACTCTCTGGGTTACCGTAGGTTTGCAGCAATTCCTAATGTAGGATGGTGATCATCTTCCAATATTTTCCTAATCCTTCAAGATTGTGTTGTTAAGTTTGCATCTTTTGTCTCTCTATATACCCCGTAATACCAGTTCATCATTATCCTCAAAGTAATGGCCCAGAGCTTTGCCTGGAGATTGTGCTGAATCTATAGATGAAATTGGAAATAACTAAAATCTTGACAATGAAGAGAGTATGTTTCCATTTACTTAGATCTTTAAGGCACTGTAGTGTTTCTGATATACATCTTGCCCATATTTTGTTAGATTTATATTTAAATATACCATATTGAGAGACGCTGATATTACTGGCAGTTCGTGGTTATTTTAAACTTTCCTCCTTTATTTCTGTTATACAGGAATTCATTTGCTTCTTGTGCATTAACTTCATATCCTGTAATCTAATCATTGTTTCCAGGACTTTTGTTCCTTGGATTTTAATAGTTGTCTTAGAGTTTCTTCATAGCTATGTTGCCAATGAGATCTCTGAATAAACCTATTGTTGGTCTGAGCAATTTATACACACTTATACAGCTGAGAATTCATTAGGTTGCATTTATGTGATAAAACACAAATGTAGTGATGTTAGCATTGTCTAGCTAGTTGTCTTTGTAAGATTTGTCTTTGTTGCTCTTCCATTATAAATAAAGCCCTGTCACAATAAAAGACAATAAACAGTAAAACTTGGGAATTATAAAACCACTTCTACTATTTGTAAGGAAGGGGAAGGAAAATGAATGATATAGGTGGGCTGGATTTAGTTATATGATGGTCTTAATGTGGATTAGTTTTTGATTTGTAATTTACAGAGTTACCTGAGTGATCAGTGAACTTTAAAATTTATTAGTGTGTATAGAATCAGTAATATATTAATTTGAATTATCTCAGAATATATAGCTTTGATTGTTCTGGTATTAGGAGTTGTCCCTTTGCAGAATCCATGGCTAGGTGATGTGTAGAGTTTATCTGTTGTACAACTCAGAGGAGTCTTTGTAAATTCATTTCACTGTTAGCCTCAGTCTAGATGCCAAATGGGTCCTTTTCATTCTATCCACATGTAAAAAGTATCAACTGTATTCTAGGTATTGCATAATAGAATCCCAAAGTTCAGAAAGAAATGAACTATAGCCAAATTCAGAATCTTAAGAAAATGTCTTTATGATTAATAATATTAATTTGCTGAAAGAAATTCAGAATTATATTTCCAGCACCAGATGGCTACTGAATGGAAGAATGCAATTTTCAAAAGGTTATGAGACAAGCAACAGAAATTGATAGTGTGCATAATCTTTTATCCTCATAGACATAATTAAGTGAAGCATATATACTTGAAATCTAATAAGTAAAATGCTACATACAATCCAGTCACTTCAGTCCACTTTTCATGTGAGAAAGTAGAAGGTAAATTTGAAATGATTTTCCTCTTTATTGTAGATCTGATGGAGTAGTAGAAAGAGCATGGTATGGCAATTATATAGATAATGGGCATTACACTAGGCGTTGTACTATTAGTTGTTCTCATTTGAGGAAGCAACAATCTCTCATTGTCTCAATTTTCATCTGAAGATTAGCACAAAGGGAAGCAAACTTGTGATTAATTTTATATCTGAAGATATTATAGCTGCTCATAAAATGCTTCTCCACTCTTCCTTTCCTTTTCATTACTGCAATCAAAATAATATTAAAGTAATAACAAGAGCTACTTATTAGTCAATCTGTTTAAACCTAGATATCCACAAAGAAGCTAACATCTTAAAGATAGAAAGGTGAGAGAAAGAGGAATTAAAGAAAAAAATGTATTCTTTTGATTAAATTAAAGTTAAAACTTTATCCCAAAGTTTAGTCATATTTCATGCCCTAGATTTTTTCCCTGACTAGAAATATAAGTTATTAGAAATATAAGGTAGATTACATAGTCTTTTTGGATATGTGTGGTATTTATTAATTCAATTTATTTGTCAGTCATTTATGAAGTACAGGCACTATGGAGAAAGGATAATATTACAGGAAAGAAATGGAAAAAAATAATCTCTGTCCTCACAAGTCTTATAGTTTAGCAAGATAAATACTTGTGTATCCTGAAGATGTATGGCCTACAGGAACTCATGCTATGTGAAAACAGAACAGGGACACCAAAGCTAAGTATGGTAGACATTAGAGAAACCTGCACAGAGGGCTAAGGAGGTTGATATTTAAGCTCTGCAGCACTTTCTAAGCCACATAATTGGTGGAGCAACACTGCAGGGAGAGCAGGCTCTGCAAGGATCAGAGGGCTGGGTTCACACAGGAGCTGAGTTGAACCTACCACGAAGAGAACTCCCAGTGTGCAAAGGGGTGATAAGAGACACAAGTTGAGTGTGGAAGAAGTTCAGGGTTCGAGAATAGATGGTCTTCTCTACTAAATTGAATATTTTGGGTTTAAAAAAAAATCATTCTGAAGCCACCAGATGATTTAAGTCAGAGGAATGAAGTTGTTAGGGCCTAGATTTGAAGTGGTCCCCTGACCTCAGGTACTTGGAAAGTGGTTGGATGGTGGGGTGCTAGAGCTGTCGTGTCTTTCTGAGGTGCCTGGAGGGTGCATCCGCCCCCATCCCTGGAGCCCCCTTGGAGTCTCTTCATTTCTTCACTGCCAGTTGGGCAGATTTCCCCCACCAGACCCATCTCTCGTGCTTTTCTGTCTTTGGGCCATTTATGTGCTGAAATATATAGTTACTATAAACTTCTTTGAGTTTTCTGTTGTGGGGTATTAAGTCTCAGTGACGAGGAAAATGAGTAAGACAGTAACTGATTTCTAAAACAATCTTTTTGAGCTTTCCAGATAGCTCAGTGGACTAATGTGCATGCTTAGACAGAGCACAGAGGCCGAGTTTGATCCTCAGCGTGTCATGCTGGCCCCGCCCCCAGAGTGTGCTGAGATGGTGAGTCAGACTGGGCATGGCGACAAGTGCCTGTCACCGCAGAGCTTGGGAGACTGACAATAGGAGGATCAGTATGAGTCCAAACTAGGTAGTGTGACCCTGTAGGCCCTGGTGATGAGTAGACCTGGATACATTTCTAGTGGTAGTTAAAGGTTAGCATCAATAAGATTTTGCCCAAAAGGCTAAATCTGCTTCAAAAGTTTTTCCATCCTGTTGTAAACCCCCTTCTTTATCAGTAGATTTTATTTGTTGAAGACCAAGTTGTACCTGAATTGTGAGGATTTTTCTCCAGCAGTAAAAGTCAGTACCTTATAATTACAACAGTGGCAAATGAATTCAAGACAGTGGCTTTCAACATGGATAAACATAAAAGGCATCCGGGGAACTTTAAAATGTTCCCAATACCTCCCTCCCATTTCAGATGGCCTCTGCTGGAGTAGGGGCAGAGCAAGAATAATATTTAAAATCTCCCTAGATGGTCTGCAAAGAAAGAACCAACACTTAACGCATTTACCACACCAGCATTTCCAGTTCTTCCCGCTAGCTGTGTACTCACTGTGGTCCCAAGGGCTTAGCCTAAGATATATATTAACACGCTGCTCAGTAATTAAATAAAATATGTAAGTTGAAATACTTTTAACCAACTATGCATTCTCTGCCACAAAGATGTGTAGGAATATTTCAGGTATACTTGTAAGGAGAATAGAATCCAGGTTCCTTAAGATGAGAAAAGACATTTAAAATTGCATTGTAAAGGTGCAAAGACTGTATAACTATCACCAAAATGTGAGCCTTTTTGGCTCTGGTAATATGTTGTGACTTGAGTTTTCCCTCAAAGATTTTTCTGATCTAATGAGAAAGACAAACTTTTTAGAATGCATATCTTGCCATAATGCACATATTTCAAGACACTCCAACTAACTGACTCCCTTTTCCTTAAAATACAGTCTGTTGCCACATTTTGAGATCATCTCTCAACTTAAGAGTAGGAAAGAT
>NDGN011556136.1:14988-26192 GCA_002564285.1 Tympanoctomys barrerae | reverse complement strand
ATAAATAAATAAAAATGTGCCTTTAAGCAGACTGCAACTTGAGGCAGGACACAGTCATGGTCACTCTACTCCATAAGCTTATTGAAGCTTCTTCTCTTCCAGGCCTGTCACTGACCATAAGGAATATTCTTAACTGGGCCCCTGCCTCTATCCTTGAAATAGGCTACTATTTCGCCCATGAAGTGTACCATTATTTTTTACTTGTAGAAGAGTTACCTCTCTTCTCCTGCAAACCAAGCCTGGACTTCCTGTAGATTCAAAAAAAATGCAGATTTCCATCCCCAACACACACAACTACCACTGGCTCCAGACTGTAGTATCTCTTGAGGGCCTGCACACTATCTCTTTGAATGTGGACTTCTACAGTTCTGCCTGATGAATCTCTGGATGCCTCTTTAAAAAAAAATACCACCATATTTTTTATGTATTAGTGTCATTTTTAAAAATTATGTACATTAGTCTTTTTTACCCTCACCAAAATAAATTTTAAACTTTGTAAGATAGTAAGTAAGATTAAAAAGTTGAATCCTTTCTGGTAGTGAATACTATTCTTTTTTTTTTTTCTGGTACCAGGGATTAAACTCAAGACCCTGGTTCTTGCCCAGGAGGTATTTATTCTACTGAGCTATCTTCCCAGCCCACTGAATACTATTCTTGATTGTGAAAGGTTCATAGTGCTATAAAACTGACTTTAACTGTGAAGAGCAGAGGAAGAGAATTCTGCAGTTCACTTGACCTCTTTGGCTTCCAGATCCTAAAGCCCTAGAATGATCACTTGAAATACTCTTATTAACTTATTTATCATAAATTATTTTTCTGCACTCACACTTTCCTATATAATTACAAGATTAATGAAGGAGAGAGTCTGCTTCTGAACTTGCAGGATGAATTTACTCAACTCCAGCAACTACTTAGTGAAATGAAACAAAAATGGAAGATAGATGAGGAGCACTCACTCTAACACTTGTTATATATGCCAGTGAGTTACTGAGATCAAGACTAATTGGGATTCTAGGCCAAAAGTAACTGAAGTCTCCAGCTCTGTCCTTAAGATAGCATTCTACCTGGACCAGTGAGATAGCTCAGTGGTCTAAAGCACCTGCTTAGGAAACTTAGGCAACTACAAGGACCATGGTTCAATCCCCAGCACCACATATTGCCATCCACCCCACCTTCAGGACAGGCTGAGCTGGCCACAAGAATAAATAAATAAATACAAACAAATAGCATTCTACCAAGTGAGATCCATGAATGGGTGAAAAATGAAGACTCCTCTGAAGTTGTGTAATTTCAGATGCAAAATGAGTGTCTTGCAGCCAGAGCCAGCAGATTGCCATTCACTCAGGCAGGGACAGGGGCAGTGGTGAGGAGTGCAGGTCCTGTGTCAAAGCTGAATGAGAGAGGAGAAGTGAAGAATCATTTCAAAATGTAGAATTTGTCCAAAGCTGTTCCTGCCATAACTCCCAAGAAATAAAGTGCAGAGCAGTACTGAATACTGCATCTCATATCAACTTTTTTCCTTGTCATTTCTAATGTTGATCCTTCATGGCTAAAGAAGAAAAGAGCTAACCAGCTTCCTTAGCCATTTGATAGAGCAAAAATCACGTGCATCCTGGCTGGTACATTTTCTGCTTCATCTACTAATGAATGGGGTCCTTGTTGCTCTTACTCTGTACCTAACCTTCACGTGTTCCTGGACACATGCAGAACACCGTGTCCTGTGCCTGGTCGCATGCTCCTCAACACTTATTTCTTTGTTATTACAGCTCTCTTAGGTCATCATTGTCATAGAAAGAAAGCAAATTNTTTCTGATAGTTTTTCTGAGCTGCCTGTGGTTAACTTTTTCAAAATATGCTTCCAATGTTCTCCCTGACAGCAGGACAGATTGAATACCCATCAGTCGAATCTTTCTCAAGCGGCAGTATCTTTTCAAAGACATTTCATGTCTTAGGAGTGGATTGTTTTTCACAGTGCTAGGCAGTTCGATGTAGTACAGCCATCATTAAAGAGGTCAGGATTGGTTAAAACTTGGGGATAATAAGATATTAAAAATTAAAATCCACCTCAGGCACTAATTTGCCCCACTGCAGTTGTCTGAACTTCCTTATGTATTAATCTCTCATTATAAGAGTATCCATTTAGTGCTTAACTTAGCATGGGAGAATCTTAGGCCCTGAAGGGATTGCTGAACTCATCACTTCAAAGGCTTTTGTTTCTTGGGTGAAATATCAGAAGATCAGAGGGTTAAATGATTTACTCAGAATTACAATGAAGGTGAGTAACATTAAGCTTTTTGTTTAGTTTTACCTGAAGTGCAAAGAAAGCAGAGAGTTGTTTTCAATCTATAGTAAGTGCAGACATGTTATCCTAAGGTTCCAGCAGCATCTTACCTACCTGATAGAGCTACTTCTCACCCTCTTCACCTCACAGGATTTCTCCCACTACTGTATGGTAATGAGCCTTCTGCTATGAGTATACACATAAGTGTGTATGGGGGGGGGGTAATATCACAACATGAGCCCTGCACAGCACATACACTATTATAGTTATATACTTAGCATTCTCAGGCTCTGTGGTCAGCTACTGTGTGTCTTAGAGCCCATACCGTCTCCACTTCTCTAGGAAAGACTCTAGGACTGAGGGAGAAGAGAGGAGAACAGAATTCACAGTTCTGTAAAAGGAAGTACAGGGTATGTCCCTCCGTGCAGAATTCAAATAGTACCTATCCTTATAAAGGCCTGGAAAGGGAAGGGGAAGCAACTATAAAGAGCCATGGTCCCACACAAATGATCTATCCTCCCATCCTCCTAGGGCCAGAAAATCAGGCTTAGAACTGTGTACATGATTACTGGGGCCTGGGGCAAAAGAAAAATGCAGAATTTCTTTTCTGAAATTATCAAGAATTTCAAGTCAGCACCCACAAAGCTTGAAATGGGTCCATACATGAATGCACAAATCACTGATGTCTGGGCTCTGTGGTGGCATCTAGGATGAACATGCCCAGGGGAGTCTTCACTTTGCAAAAGCTTTGAAGAAAAGAACCTTGCTGAAGGAAGAGTAGCACTGTTGGCAAAGAGGTTTGATTGCAGTTAGCTCAATAGGAGGCAAGGACTCTCTAAGGAGCCAGCGGACTCTGCCCCAGAAAAACCTACCCTTGGACTTCTTTCTCACTGTCTATCTGGGAAGCCCTGGCCTCTGGCCTCAAGAAAAAAATGCTGTTTCCTTGCACATGTCTCCAAAGTTGAACTTGAACAATAGAAAGTACAAGAATACTATGGTAAAATCTGTGCTGCTTGTTCTCCACATTATTTCTGATATCCGTAGTGCCTGACATACAATACATACCAGATAGACGTTTGCTGATAAGCAATAACAGAAGAGGTTAGTGTCAAATTTTGGAGCAGCTCTTCTGGCTTCCAAAATGAGATCTAAAATTCAGAAGACAAAGGTGTCTCTTATAATAAAAAAGTTTTGTATGTAATCTGTCTCCCCCATGCTGAAAAGGCTGTTGACAGTGTGCTTGATTTAGTACTTAGATTCTTGTTACTAATATTAATTTTAATATTGCAATTTAAGAAAATGTTAACCTGTCTTTGCAAGAATGAAATTGTTTTAGTGTCATTTTATTTACAAGCTAATTATAGATTATAGATTTATTAAATGTTTATGAAGCTAACATACTCAGCTGCAATTTTATTATCAGTGTTACTTAAGAACAAGGCTCTGAATGCTTCTCTTTGTAAGTTTTTTCACTTGGAGAATAGAGTTAGTAGTCGAGTGTAGGGAGAAACTGGAAGGAGACAGAAAACCCACGGAGGAAATAAGCTGAAAAAGTCAGGAGAGACACAAAAGGATCACAGGAGAAATGAAATGGGCCTCGGTGAAAAGACAGGCGAACAAGGGGAGTCTAAGAAGAGAAGAGAAAGGAAGTAAACCTTTTCCCCTTTAACTTGTGGGTGTCAAGTGTTTTCTCCGAGCAACAAGGAATTAACCAAGAACATATTTAACCAGTTCTTGGTAAGGGAGAATGGGTTACAGTGTCTTTTTCGTGAAGCGTTCCATATTTAAAAAAAAAAAAAAAAAAAAAAAAAGAAGGTGTTGGTTCGATCCTGCTTCCCTAGCCACTTCCCTAAAAGGATTGGATGCATGTAAAATTTTAAACTACCAAAATTAATTCATGGATGTGAGACTGGGAAAAGAAGTGTTACATCTCCAGCATACGGATACAGTAGTCAGCAACCTCAGAAACATACATGATAGTAGAAAGTGGTAAGAAGTTAGGAAATAATAAGATATTAATACTTACTGCATTTGCTTTAATTTATTTAGCTGTATATTTATATATTTTTAATAATGGTGAGTCATTTCCAGTGCCCCAATGGATAGACGTCATGCACATCACCACTATTCTTGTTAGAATGTAAGGGTTTTTTAATTTTCTATTTTGGGGGGAAACTAATGATGGTTATTATATACATATTATTATCTTCAAAGTAGTTGTTCAGATTACAGGATATAAGGATGCAAAATTGATCAAACAACATAAGAACTAACTGTCCTTTCAATGATCTAGAGGAAATTAATAATACAACTGTTTTAGCTATTGTGTGTGTATATAATTTTTTAAAATTTTCCTTCTTTTCTCCTTTTCCCCATCCCCATTGTTCTTTCATTTTGAGCAGTTTCTTTCCCTTTCACAATATCTATTGTACCTTTTGGATCTTATTTACTCTTTCAGTTTCTTACACTAGGGAGACAATATGATATGTACATATGCAAGTCTGACTTATTTCTCTTATGAGTATGGTCTGTACTTGCATCTATTTACCTATAAGAGCCCCCGGTTTATCTTTCTATAGCTAAGTTGTCCTCCATTGCATAAAAATGCCACGTCTTTTTTAAGCACTCCTTGGTTAATGGCCATTTGGATTGTTCTGGAGATTTAGCTGTGGCAAATTGCGCTGCTATAAAGATTGGTGCACGTATATCACTATGGTATGATGTTTCCACTTCTGGAAATGTGCGCAAAAGGGGAATATCTGGGTTCAATAGTGCCTAGAATCCCAGTTTCTTGAGGTCTCTCCGCATTAATTTCCACAGCAGTCACACCAGTCTATACTCCCACTAACAATGGAGAAGGGTGCCTTTTTGCCCACAGGCTGCCAGCATTTGTTGTTGGTTGACTTCTTGATGATAGCCGTTCTACCTGGAATGAGATGGAATCGCAGTGTAGTTTTAATTTTCACTTCTCAAATGACCAATGATGTCAAACATTTTTTCTTCTATTTATTTTCCATTTGTATTTATTCATCTGATAAGTATATATTCATCTCAGATGCCCATTTTTAGATTGGGTCTTTGAATTTTGAAGATGTATTTTTTTTAATTCTTTATATGTTTTAAATAGAAGTCCTTTGTCTCAGGGACAATTGCCTAAATTCTTTTTCCCCAATTCATGGATTTTCTTTTCACTCTGTTGGTGATTTCAAAAAATCAAAAAAGTTTTAATAAGATGAAATCCCAGTTTCTGATTATTTTAAGTATTCCCGATGCAGTTTATTTTTTGTTCATGAACTCTCTGCCTTCCTTGATGTCTTCAAGATTTCTACTTATTTTCTCATCCAATAGACTTAGTGTTTCTGTTTTAATATTTAGCTCTTTGATCCATTTTGACTTTAGTTTAGTGTATCATGATATACATAGGTCTAGTTTTAGTCCTCAGCAATGCTTCCCCGCACCATTTATTAAAGAGGCTAACCATCTTCCAGTGAGCATGTTTGGCTCCTTTGTCAAAGATAAAGTAACAGTGTGATTATAGTTGTGTTTTCATCCCTCAAACTGTTCCATTAATCCTTGGGTCTATTTTTGCCAGGACCATGTTGACTTTATCACAGTAGCTTTGTAGTAAAATTTCCAGTCAGGGATTGTGGTGCCTCCTGCCTTGCTTTTGTTGCCCAAGATTGTCTTTGATATTCTAGGTCTATTCTTGTTCCATATAAATTTTAGGAATTTTTTCTCTAGATCTGTCAGGTATGGTACCACTTTTTTTCAAATAATACGTGTTTATGTATTGACAGAGAGAGATAAGGAAAGATGTAAAGCAAATATAACAAAACATTACCAATTAGTAAATCTAGGTGAAGAATATATGAGTACTCAACTTTTTTTCAAAATAAAAATATGGGGGAAAATAAGTTCCCTTATAGACCTGTAGCACTAGGTATACCTGCACAGAGCTACACAACAATAAAGTACTACTATTTAGTTAAAGAGATGTGGTGTATATCCATAGCTATTAGGATCTCCAAATAATTTTGGATTTCCACTCCATCCAAATGATTTTGCTATTTAGTGATTATTTGCTGAATATCTACAAACCTATATGCTGAGACTATTCAGTAAGGAAAGATATATTTCCTAATTTCATGGAACTGAGAATCTAGTTAGAGGGACACACAAGTAAGCAGGCAATTTCATTTGGTTTAAATGAAATCATGTACTGGGTACTGTGGTCACACAGAGGAGGAATATCTAAGCCAGTGCTACATGATTGAGAACCACTTTCCCAAAGGATGTAAAATGAGAACCTGTGGTCTACCAAGTGGGAAGTAAGCCAAAGCCTAGGAGGAAGGGGCAAAAGCATTAGCAGGTATAGCTAGCATTTACTGAGTGTTGTTATGTACCAAACAGGAATTCTCATCTACTCCTGAAAGTAGCAGTATGGGCAAGGCTATCAGCTCCATTCTACAGACCTGATAAGTTTTGATAAGTCTGATAAGGCCACAGAGACCTTGGGAAGAAAGGCACTGAACAAAACAGACCACAGCCAATGCGAAAGAACTGTGAGTTTTTCTAGTGCTATAATTTATATGTGTGGATATTTGGGGGTATATGCAGTATTTTTTAAATCATGTTGCAGTCTATTTTAAAATCAGTGTGTTTATAAAACATGTACATTTTGTGGTCATTTTGATTTGAGAAAAGAGCCAGAAGTCACACGGTGTCAGATTCAATGAATAAAACAGATGAGCTAAGACAGTAACATTTTTATTTTCCTGCTTTTATACAGCATGGCACTCTGTAGCTGCACACATTATGATTTCTATCACAGTAAATACATTAATGAAAATGGACTTTCATAACTGTTCAAGAAAGTAGCAAAAACAATGAGATACAGGTGTTAGAGGCAAGGGGAAATATTTTTATTAATTTTAAATTTTTATTACATATTTATAGTACATAATGATTACAATCATCGTGGTGAATTAATTCATTTTCCTTTCCCTTCCCTGCCACATCCTTACCCACTCTCTCCAGCTATGAAAGGAGTATTATGAGCAGGATTAATGCCAAAATATCTTTTACTATAATACATTTTAATCAAAATTTTAAATAGCTGATATATCATAAAAATATTTCAAAAAGAAAGTCAGTTCTTATGGGTAAAGTGTAGGTTCTCTTGATACCTGTCAGTTTTATTTCTAAATGGTAAAGAAAATCACATCATCAATTCTGAAAGCATTACCTTTTGTTATTATTACTACTAATATCTCCTCCTTCATTTTAACAAATTGAAACCATCCATGTCTTCCTTTTGCCTGTTGTTACGGTTTGTGTCTAGATGTGTCCCCAAAGCCTACTGCAGCCAGGGGGAGGACTTCTAGAGTTATTGATTGATCTGTGGTCCAGTGCTTGGATTGTGGGAGTGAGTGCTACACCCTCCCTGGGGTGGGCAGCCTGCATACATTACAGGGAGGGAAAGAGGCTTTCTCTCCTCACTCCTCCCTTTTTGCTCTTGTTGCTTTTGCTGTTTTCCACCACTATGAACAGTAGCCCTCTTCCCTATGCCATTCTGCCTTGGAACCAGCCAAGTACAGAATAAAACCTTTACAAACTGTGATCTAAATAAACCTTTCCTTTCTTAATTTTGGTTTCAGGTATTTTGTCTCAGAAACAAGAGCTAAAAGTAACCAAGACACCTGCCTTTCCATGGAAACTTTTTGCTTTTTTCCTTTTCTTATTTTTCTCCCCCAACCCTCTAGCTCAAGGTTCAATGGCAGGTTATTTGGGTGGAGTTAAGTGGTTTTGTCTGCTTTCATCAATCAAGGAACAGGCATTTATTAACAGTCTCACTGGTGAGAATCCAGAGCTCTCTGAGTGGCATGCAATCAAGAGGTCATGTCCTTTGGAGTCAAATAATCCTGAATTAAATCCTTTTTCCTCGTTTACCAGTCACATGACATGGTGCAAATAATCTGTTCACCTGTCTGCTCCTCAATTTCCATTAGAAAAAATAAAATAGATAATGTTTGTAAGTCTGTTGTATTACATCAGGTAATAAAGGTAGAAGGAATAATGTGATACCTAGTAAATGTCACTCTTCTCCAGCTGGTAAGATTATTGCAAGTCTAAATGACCTAGTACTCAAAAGAAGGCTATGAATTTCTTGGAATAGTTTTGCCACATTAGTTCATTTCCTTTTAGCTATTATTCCTGTTTTGGTTTTTACTAATACCAGAGGCTTGTGGTGACCATGTCTACCAGCCTTTGAGCAGCACTTGAACACTACATTATTTTTGAATTCCCTGATATGTTTCTTTCACCTTATGAATCATTTATTTCCTTGCTGAGGGATATGTTAGAGAAACAGCCTGATGTCCTTACAGTTTACCATTTCTAAGTACTCTGTNTACTAAGTTTTTGTTTGTTTGTTTTTTACAAAGAATCAAACTCAGGACCTTGGGCTGGCTAGGCAGGTACATGTGTTCCTGAGCTAGATCACTGGTCCTCTGCTAAGATACTATGTATAATAAAGCTTTCCTGGTGTGGAGAGACTAACTGTACTCTTCTGGGCACACAAAATAAAAGACACTGAGAGATTAAAAACTGGAGATGAGGTTAGGTCTTAAGTGCCAGTGTGGATATTTAACCTTTCCTATATATAAAAATAAATTACAAACCTTAAAAAGACTTTCTGTGAATTTCCTATTATCTATATAATTTCTCTGATGACAGACTACTAAAATGTTCCTTGAAGTTGGCCAGCTGATGGGAAAAGCAGTCAACCTTCTGTTCAGTTTAACAGGTCGCCTGGACTGTTGAGTGCTATGCCTTCTCCATGGCTTCCATTCCTAACCAGGAACAACAGCCACAATGTTTGCGACTCCATCCTGTTGGTCTCTTGAGAACTGCATGATTTCAGAGGAAATCAAAGAGGCATCTTGAATCTTAAATTAATGCAGTGCGTAGTTTTCACTCAGAGGTTCGTTGGGGTGGGGGGTGCTCCAAAGATGACTCTTAGCACATAATCTGAGACTTGTCCAATAACAGAGTGAGAGTTCACTTCCTGTCCTGTGTGCTGAAGAGCCTCAGTAGAAACTACTGCCATGGCTTTCTCCTTTCTCAAAAGTTCCAAGACATTTCATCCTAACAAAAGTATTCACCTGTGTGCATGTGTGTACATGCACACCCACCTCTGTGGTCATCCTACTTTGAAGAGAAACTACAATATCCTGTTAGTATTTTGTATTTGACAAGAGTTTCCATTAAGTTATTTATACTTAAAATAGACTTACATTTTTTGCCATCCAATTATGCTGTTCATGAGAATTGCATTTTATTTTTTTCCTCTTTAAAACGCATTTCAAGAACTAATTCATCTGCCTCCCGAAGCTATTAATCATGCCTCATTTTTGAGAAGTGTTCAGATGTTCAAAACTTTCATCCCACAGTGACTTACCAGCACTCAGGTCGTGACAACCCTGTGATAGAGGGACTATTATCTTCATTTTGCGGACAATGAAAACAAAACTCAGAAGGTTTATTTCTATGATAGAACTAAACCGAAATGCTGCACAAGGTGTTTTCCTGCCAATCCTGTGGTCTCTGCACTTCACCATGAAGACCCTACGCATTGTAGTTGAGCTCAGATAAAAGTACAGCACTGTAGACATGAGGTGCTTTGCAGGATGCAGCGCACCAGAAGTAACACATGAGGACAGTAATGGAAGAAGCTGTTTCTACTCGTAAATAAGAGGCTGGAGCAATTAGATCTCCCAAAGAGAAAAAACTCATTTCTGGCATCAGGAAGCAGGATGACAGCAGCAGTTTATCCCACAGAGAAAAACCTCTGTGCGGATAACTGGACTTATAAATAGAGTGTACATAGATGGACACCAAAAATCCTTAGTGTTAACAGAAAAAAATAGCCTCTTTATATCTAGTCAGGTTTGGTAAATTAATACAACAATGATAAACCTTTTAGAGTCTGAGCACCCAAATTGCAATGCATATCCCACTTATGTACTGCAAAGTGCCAGCCCTGCAATTAAACATGAGTACTAAGGCTTTCATTTAGAAGAAACAACTCATGCACTTGTCTTGTGTGCTGACAGAGGGCTCTGTGGGCCTGTTGCACCACTGGCCTAGTTATGCTACAGGACGTGACAGGAGGCTTCCTTGAATCTTGGACAATCTCCATCGCCTTCACTCTTTCTGTCCTCTTTTCCTCTTCCTCTTACCTGCTGACCTTGAGCAGAGTTCAGCCGTTGCCTATGTTCAAAGGTCTTCCAGTTTTACTCCCATGCCCAGCTACTACCATTTGCTCCCGTAATGATCTACACAGAGCACCTGATGCACTCCGGCATACAGTAGGAAATACATTGGATTTGCCCCAAAGTTGCACATCCACCAAGGCCATCTTTCCCAGGCAGACGTCAGTAGGATCTGGAAGTGTTGTAGGAGGAAGCATAGGAAAGACTTTCTAGGTGAGTGAGGAAGCTGACGAAAGCATCCAGTTGAAAGTGAGATTGTATGAGGAGTAATAATGAGGTGGATCTCACAGGCAGAGCCCGGGGCAGGGGCTTCCTCAGAGAGAAAGAGGCCGGCTTCCCACGCTGGGGCTTCCGAGAAAAGGGATGGACTTTCCAGAGGAACAAATTGGACTTTGTGTAGTGAACAAGCCAAAGCAGTCAAGGGACAAAATAATTTATATTAGGAAAATTAAGCAAGTTGTAGAGACCAAAGGAAATGGTTGTGGCTTGTTTCTAGATGTTCTCCCAGAGCCTCATGCACTCATAGGTGGGACTTTTCCAAGCTGGCTGGGTTAGGTTTAGTAATATTATGATTAAGGCTGTGATACTGGGGGGAGGGAGAGAGAGAGAGAGAGAGAGAGAGAGAGAGAGAGAGAGAGAGAGAGAGAGAG
>NDGN011556136.1:0-14938 GCA_002564285.1 Tympanoctomys barrerae | reverse complement strand
AGAGAGAGAGAGAGAGAGAGAGAGAGAGAGAGAGAGAGAGAGAGAGAGAGAGAGAGAGCTTTCATTGCTACCATTCCTATTGCTGTCGTTGCTTGTGGTCTTGCCGCCTTCTTCCTACCCTATCTTCCATTACTGTGATTCTCTCTGCCCCACTGGAGCCAGCCAACTATAGGCTGGAACCTCTACAAACTGTGAGCCATAATAAACCTCTCCTCCTTTAACATCGTGTGTCAGCATTCGTGTCTCAGTAATAAGAAAAGGAACTAAGACAGAAATGAACACAGAGGGTCCAGGAGGTGTGGGGACACACACAGCTGCAGCCGATGCAAATCAAATATTCACGAACCACAAAATGCATAATTGCAGTTCTGACTATAGGCATCAGAGTCCTGTGGTGATGGAGAAAGACTGTGGACTAGAGCTTCAGCTACAGAAGGCCTCACACAGGAACTTTCACACACCCCACACCCTGAAGAGTTGGTTCTAGATACAGACAGAAGGACCACTAGTCTGGTTAAAGTGGCTAATGCATTATTACCCACTGCAAAATGACCCCAATTACCCACCCCAAAAATTGTTACCCCCCATGCAAAGATTGATATATTTTAGGAGAATGTGGGGACCACATTTAAATAGCTGAGGAAGGCAGATAGCTTCCCAGCCTTCCTCTCCCAGGTCCTTTGTACGAGGCTGGTGACCTCTGCCCCACTAAAGCATCTTCCACTCACTTTGCTCGTCGCTCCTGTATGCAGTCACAGGACAGCTTTGCTCTGTCACACTGCTTATCTGGAGTGCACATCCAATTCATTCACACTAAAACACAAAGGTACAAACTATAGTGGGATATGACACATCGAACACTCTTATTCTTACCCAAGCACTATGGGAGGGGTGGTCAGAGGTTGTGCTATCTTATGGCTAAGAAAAGCAAGCCCGGGGACTGTAGCCCCAGGAGCATGGCTGTGAAGGGAGAGTTTAACTGAGAGACTTCTGCGCTGTTTCTCTGTCACACAGTTGTGCATTTTGCTGCAGTAATTGCATTTCAACAGTGCCCTGAGCCCTATGCCAGAGGTGTGTGGCTCTAACTGAAGACTTTGGACACCAACACAAAGGGGACTGGATCAGTGATGTTCTG
Organism: Tympanoctomys barrerae; assembly: GCA_002564285.1. Taxonomy (NCBI): domain Eukaryota; kingdom Metazoa; phylum Chordata; class Mammalia; order Rodentia; family Octodontidae; genus Tympanoctomys; species Tympanoctomys barrerae. The sequence goes on along the minus strand of NDGN011556136.1, from coordinate 13,803 downwards.
AATCACTCTACATAGGTCATGCCTTTACCTTCATACTACATGCCACGTGTATGGCCAGAGCAAATGAGAAAAAATGACGAGTTTACTTAACTTGTCTGTGAAATGGAACTAACTCCATCCATTTCTCAGGGTGTTTGAAATACCTCCTGGGCAATGTACTTCTCACATAGTAAACTTCAGGAAAGCTCACTTCCTTGCCCATTTTACTGAACATAAGGCAAACCCAGGCCCACCAAGGCCCCTGCGAAGGTTAACCGTTCCTTCTTCGCTTTTGTCCCTGACCTTGTGTCTCTCCTCATCCATCCCTTTGTCCAGACACACTGGCCCTCATTCAATTCTCAAACTAGGCAGCAATTTCCCTCCCCGTTCCCTTTATGCACAGTGTTTCCTCTACCCAGACTCCACCTTGTCGGGCTTGGCTTCCTGCTGGTCTCCAGCACTGGCTCAGGTGTCCTTGCTTCCTCAGGGCAGGATGATGTAGACCTCTCCTGTTACTCTCTCTCACTAGGTCCTACAATTTCCCTTTGTCACATTTAATACAATTTCTAAGAACCTGTTTCCTTTACTGCAATTCGTCAGAGTTTATTAACCCTATATAAGCATAGCTTTAATGTCTGTCTCTTTCATCAGATTATGGATTCCCATGGGGCAGGAGCTGTGTCTGTGGACTTAACCACTACTCTTTGTCACACTCAATACAAAATCGAGCTCCAGCACACAGGGCTTGTTCCATAAGTATTTGCGCGAGTTACTGTTGAGTAACTGTAATTCCTGGGATGCTCTGGGACAGTCTCCTGCTCTTTTGGGATGCAGTATGCTGCATCCCAAAAGAATAAAACCAACAGCAACAAACTCTCATAGAGCCCACATACTCTGATCTTTTAATTTTGTTGCCCCACCATGAATTGAGGTATGTTCTCAAGTTGTCTCATAATCCCTTAGTCACATGGTCAATTTTCCAAGGCTGAAACTATTATAGTATCTTTCTAGAATTCTCTCATGTGCACCCTCTAATATTTCTTGATGAATGAGAAAATAGGCCAATCAATAAATCCTAGTACACCCCTTTTGTGCAGAGAAAATCCTCACATAGCAAATATGAAGATTCAATTGCATCAAAATAATTTCTAACCATTGCTTACCTTCCTTTTTCTTGAATTAGTATTTTCAGTTTCAATAAGAAGCAAATAATCTTATCTTGAGAAGGGGATTAGATTTATTTTTAATAAGAAAGTTTGAATTGGGTGATTTGAATTTTCCCCCAAAATGTAGTAAGAGCACTGGGAAGTCCCACATTCCTCAACAGGCATTAGTTCAGATATGAAAGTTTAAAGCTTTTAAGTAAACTGGAATGTAAAAGGCATGTTAAATTCACTGAGCATCTAGTAAGAGTGTGTTTTCAGAATCTGAGACTGAACAGGGAACATGAACAGATACAGCAAGGAGCTACTGTTGTCAAGCATGAGGACGCATAGGAGGAGGAGTTCAGTAAGCAGTAAGCAGTCACTTTTGTTCTCACCCTTTTCCCTATTCACGAGTAAACAAAACAAAAATATGAAAGCAAAATGCATCATTGTTATCCCCAGAATAATTGTCTACTGACCTGGGATTTCAACATTCTTCTTATTATTCTAAAAATATCAACTCCCTAGATTTAATAGTTGATCTTAGAGCACAGGCCAGGAGAAAAGGGTAAGTTTTGCTGAATAAATGTTAGCCCACACAAATGGCCAAGCTCTTTTATGCATTGTCACTTAATCGCCTGTCTTTCCACCTCTGGATGGATTTGTGGCAATCGACACAGCCTGCGAGGATGCTGCTGACAAGTGCCTTCTGTCCCGTCTCAGGCTGCAGCCGCCCTGAAGGTTGATGGAGGGCCATGCTATTCAAACAGCAGGTGTGGCTGAGACAGAAGCTCCTGGTGCTGGGAAGCCTAGCTGTTGGAAGTCTCCTGTATCTAGTCGCCAGAGTTGGGAGCTTGGATAGGTGAGTGATGAAACATATGCTAAGTCCCTATGACTTCCTGGCTATTGATTTAAACTTCATTAGGATAGACCTTTAAGTCTATATGTTTGTTTTCTTCCCTCAAAATTCCCAAGGAGCATGCTTTGCTGCTTTATTGATTTTGATTTGTGAAGACTTTAAAAGGAGGAGATCCTAATTGCTGAAACCACAGACCTATTTGTATTCTGTATACATTGACACTTGTTTTCAGACAGAAAATAGAGCTGTGAACAGTGAAAAAAAAAAAATGTTTACTAGAGCACATTGCAGTCTTTGTGCCTTTGCTGTTGACCTCTGGCCATGGCAAAACAGTGTTCATATAACTATGTCTCTTCATTTTTAAATATATGAGTGGACAATTAATGTGCTCTCAGAAGTGTTAAAATTATGTATGTTCCAGAAAGGAGCTCATCAAATTTGCAGTCCCTCGCCCTAGAAAGATGGCTTCAGGCATGGATTTTTAACTACATTAATTAGCTCTGGTTTTCAGGAGCTGAACACATCAGGCAAGGAGGCTGTCATTCAGCGTAATTGCCCAGAAGGCAGTGGAAAATTCATGGAAGGGAAATGAGAACGCCAGGTTTTGAGTCTAAATCTGCAAACAGATTGAGAGGTACCAGAGCTGCCCAAGCTCCAGCAATATCGGCTGACTGTCCATTACATGGCTTTGGGCTGTTCTACATCCAGTATGATTGTTAGGTACGGAGGAGTTAATTTCAGAAATGTGAAGCCTCATTCTTTGCCCTTTAAAAGTCATTCTTCTAGGGCAAAGAATGACGTCCGCTCTCTCAAAACTCAATTCCCACTATGGGTGAAAACACAGCTACACATTAAAGTGAAAATATGTGCTTTCCGGATTTCTTTGCTAAACTCAAGCTCATGTGTATTCCTTATTATTCAGATATTCCAAAATAATATACAGTTTGACTTCTTCCTTTCCTTCATCCAGCATCCATTCAGATTGGGAAAATGAATCCCTTTGATGTTTTGCAATTCAAAATTCTTTGGTAAACCCCCAGTAGTTGTTACCACCCATGTGAGAAATGTATTGAAAGCGATCACTTGCGATCCGAACCTCAGCCAGTTTCCTAAAGCAGCATTTAGTAAAAAGCTTTGCAGTGGCTCCATTACCTTATTCCATGGTGGATGCTATGTCCATTCATTCCTGATATCTTTAATTAGCTTCCAATCGATAGTCATTAACATAGTCATTATTTAGTTGATGATTCTTTTCATTTTTTATCTTATTCTCTAATCTGCAGTGGGATAGCATTTTTTAAACTAAGGAATGGGATTGTTTAGAGGGCTCTCTCAAAGTTCCTCACCTGAGAGTTTGAACAGATTTATCTCTGAAATTGACATATGCATAAGTAGACTTGTTCTTTAGCAACTGAAGACCCTCATGGTTGAGAAGGAGGCTGAGGTTACCTCTACTGTCCCTTCCAGTTCTAACTGCATGCATTTTGGTCAGGAACTCACAGTCACAATCTGGCCTCCAGCGCGTGGGGAAAAGTGCTCTATTTGTCTCCTGTCTTTCCATGTTCTGTTGCATTCTGGAGTCGAAAAAGCAGTGTGCCGCAGGGTACCATCTGCCAGGATAGGCCTCTGTGGGAGAAATAAACTCTTCAGAAAAACGCTTGAGGGACTATTTCCTCAGTTCTCCCAAAGACAATATGAGCATCATTCCGATGTGTAGGCTCTACATCCATCGGACAGAGCTTAGATCTCAGCCAGAACCCAAAAGAGCTGAAAGATGGAATTATAAGATCCTAATCAATTTCACAGTTAAAAACATGTTTGAGTATTATGAAAATGTCACAACAGAACATGTATTGTATTGTTGGGTCAATACGTGTCAATTATTGTAAAATAAAACATTTGAATAGTAAGAAGTACTAGCATATCTTTTCATAATTTTATAGCTTCTGTTTAGAACCCTAGCATATTAATACCATTAAAAAATGTATAAAACTGAAATTCGTCTTTCTCAAAAATAATAAACCCTGTGATAAACCCTATATTCCTAATAGTTTTTCATTTTTCATACTTTCCATAAGAATCGTTTCAAAAATCTTGAAAAACAAATACTAGAAAAAAATAAGATATGTTTAGTTTTCCTTAAGCACCACAACAGCTGCTTCAGTGAGTACAGAACAATACCATCTCCCCAAGTCCACAAAACCAGCTTAGCATGACTATGAGATACAGCAAGTTCTCTTGGAAAAAGCAAGCAATAGTTTCGTTATTACAGAGATGCATACAACAAATTACTAGGGTAACTAGAAATCTTTCAGTTGAAGAAATTGGTTTAATAGCCATTTAGATTCATTTTATCTTTTCTTTCCAAAGAAAACTAAAATGCCTTGCCAGATCAATTTAAGGGAGTTATAGTAAGTACCAGCTCATTTCCCATTAAATCTAAAAGGAAATTCAATTTTTAAACATACACAGTGGTCCTGCCAAATTATAACATTATTCCAACCTAATCTTGTGCTCATCATCATCTATAACTTCCTCAGAAAAACACAGGTGTTTTTTTCATTCCATAAGGTAATGTTGAGGGGAAAATCCTATTTTCTGGCTCTAATGCCTGAATTGCCTTTTTATGAACTCTAGTCTCTGACTTAAATGTGCCTGGTAATGAAAAGCTGAGGTTTGTAGCCCTTGCTGGGACTTGTTGATTTCTAGCCCAGATGCAGCACGTGATATATAGTGCTTGCTGAAACTGAGTTTGCTCCTACATTCAGCAATGAAAACATAACCCTGACCTCCTTAGAAAGGGAGAGAAAAGAAACTATAGTATTCTCAGGCTATCCTGAAAGCTAAGGGTAAAAATTCTCATAGAATGAAAGGCTCAGCAAGAATTTTTAAGGCTGGTGGTACAGATAGTTGAAGGTAGAGACTGAGAATTCTTTTCACATTATATCTTTTTTTTTTTTTTTTCAGTACTGGGGGATTGAACTCAGAACCCAGCACTTGCCAGGCAGGTGCTTATTCTACTGAGCTATCTCCCCAGCCCCACATTATATCTTAAAGATTTTAAGAATGACATTGAGTGTTGCTGTGGGCTGGGGAGATGGATCAGTGGAGTAAGCGCTTCCCTGGCAAGCACAAGGGCTTGAGATCAATCCCCGGTTCTGAAAATAATTAATAATAATAATAATAATGAGATGAAACCCAAAACACACAACAATTTATCTACCCTTCAGCCTCTCAGCTAACAATTATAATCTGTCTTTCGCATTTTCAAAATGATTGTAACCGGTGAGCTGTTAAAAAGCTATTAGTGTGGCTGATGTCACTTGTCTGTCCTGTACTGTGAGCATAAGTACATGCTGTAGTAAATTAAGTGCTTGGTGAATGAAAATTTTAAGGAGCACTAATAAAAAAATCCCATCAATTATATGTGCTCTATTTAATGAAGCATTGCTTAAAATAAAACTTTCCAAACATGTGTTCATTATGGGTTGAAGCAGGCCAGTGGGAACCAGTGGTTTTATTTATGCATTGAAAATCTTCATCTGACTGGGAAAACAGAAAAACAAAAAGTTAGTAGTAAGGATGTTCTTACAGTATCTCTCTGTTGCTTTCAGGCTACAACCCATTTGCCCCATTGAAGGCCGGTTTGGTGGAGCCAGCAGTCAGGCTGAATTCCCACTTCGTGCCCTGCAGTTTAAGCGCGGCCTGCTGCACGAGTTTCGGAAGGGCAACACTTCCAAGGAGCAGGTCCGCCTCCATGACCTGGTCCAGCAGCTCCCCAAGGCTATCATCATCGGGGTGAGGAAAGGGGGTACGAGGGCCCTGCTGGAGATGCTGAACCTCCATCCAGCAGTGGTCAAAGCCTCTCAAGAAATCCACTTCTTTGACAATGATGAGAATTATGCGAAGGGCATTGAGTGGTACAGGAAAAAGATGCCTTTTTCATACCCTCAGCAAATCACAATTGAAAAGAGCCCAGCATATTTTATTACAGAGGAGGTTCCTGAAAGAATTTACAAAATGAACTCATCCATCAAGTTGTTGATCATTGTCAGGGAGCCAACCACAAGAGCTATTTCCGATTATACTCAGGTGCTAGAAGGGAAGGAGAGGAAAAACAAAACTTATTACAAGTTTGAGAAGCTGGCCATAGACCCTAATACCTGTGAAGTGAACACAAAATACAAGGCAGTAAGAACCAGCATCTACACAAAACATCTGGAGAGGTGGTTGAAATACTTTCCAATTGAGCAATTTCACATCGTGGATGGAGACCGGCTCATCACAGAACCTCTGCCAGAACTTCAACTTGTGGAGAAGTTCTTAAATCTTCCTCCAAGAATAAGTCAATACAACTTATATTTCAATGCTACTCGAGGGTTTTACTGCTTACGATTTAATATTATCTTCAATAAGTGCCTGGCGGGCAGCAAGGGGCGCATTCATCCAGAGGTGGACCCCTCTGTCATTACCAAATTGCGCAAATTCTTTCACCCTTTTAATCAAAAATTTTATCAGATCACAGGGAGGACATTGAACTGGCCCTAAAATACTATGCCATACAACACTATGTGTTGTGCCTGGAGACACATGGTGTCCCTTCTAGAGTAAATATGCACTTTGCTAGACACAGCTATACAAGTCATCTTTCCCTGTATACTTGTACATATGCAGTGTGTGACCAAATATAAGATTAATTCTTTTTCTAGTGAAACTTACAAAACAGAAAACAAAAACTAAATTGCTTTCTGCATAGTTGCATCTTCTACACTATTTACAAAACTGGAAGAGGTGGTGGTGTGGAGAGAAGGTGACTTGAGCTGTTCTCAAATAGTTAGTCTTCCTGTGATTCAAAATTTGTCACCCGCCCTTTTCATAGATTTAAGCCAAAAGATGAATGTGTGAACATGTACCAGTGGCTGTGGAGCTGCGGGAAGTAGAGGATTCCCTTATGCATTTTTTTCCCTAAAGAAAGCTAGCTCTAAAATTCAGATCCTGAGTTGGTGCCATGAAAACAGAAAATGCTATTTTCTTATTATTTTAAAGAATGTCCTATCTCGTACAACTGGCATTGTTCCAAAGTCCCCCTCGTGATTTGCACTGTTGTTTCCTCACATGGACCATGGTGTCACTCATAGCATGTCAGTCACATGTCGGAAAGTCAAGTCCTTTTGCTTCCATGTTGTATGTCAACAAAGAGAAATGTCATGTACATAGTGTATATTGTAAATATTGGTTTCACACTAAGTAATTCTATTTTGTAAACTGAATATGACTAATTTATTGTGAAAATTAAAATTATTGTGGTATTTAAAAATGGAATGGATTAAAGTTACTCTATGTGCAACTTTATTTTGTTTTACGTGCCCGCTGCTGGCTTCCAAAGTGATAGCTCCTCCAGTGCATCTGAGGGCCCTTGAAAGGATCCGTTGCTCTGCTGGATCGCCACGCCCTTGTGAAGTGTATTTATGAAGCGAGGCTGAGTATATGTTTTTTAAAACCCAAACCATCTGGAGATCAAGTAATAATAGCTACCCCTAAGAACCCCAGCGCTGCTCTACTACTACTTTGTTCAAATTAATTTCCTTGCAGTTGCTGCTGTGCGTAAGAGAGCCAAGGAGTATGCTAACAGAATCAAAGCAGAGAAGCATCGCGATTGTATCTGAACGCCTTCTCAGTCAGACGAGCAGAGAAAGTAAATAAGATTAGAAAGCTTGTGTGGCCTCGGTACTGGAAGCTGCTGATGCTTCAAAAGGGAATAAAAGTTCTCAGAAGTCTCTTTTAGATGAAAATATATCAAGCTGTTCAGAAATGATTGAATTGCATAGTGTTGTTATGACTAACATAAACATATGGCTCATATTTCCATCCAGAAGAATTAATGCTAAATTAGATGCCTTGCCGACATCAGATACACTATATTATGCTTATATATAATCCAGAAAAAATGTAGAAAGAGGTGGAATAACAACACAAATAAGGATTTTTCCCAATCGTACTTGTTTATACAGTGGAAGATATTTGAGAGGCTTTAGTTCAGCATCGTACTAAGATGCCTGGAGAGAGCTGGCCAGATAGCTCAGCAGATTAAAGTGCCTGCTTAGGCAGATGCAGGGCCTGGGGGGTTGATCCCCGATGTGCTGTGCCGGCCCCACTTTGGGGGCACACTAAGATGGCAAATGAGACTGGGCGTTGTGGCACGTGCCTGTAATTCCAGCACTTGAGAGGCTGAAAAACAAAAAGGATCACTATGAGTCCAATCTGTGTAGGGAGACCCTGTAGACCCTGTACTAAATACATGAAAAAAATAAAAATAAAAAAGATGCCTGGAGAGACAAGCACATGGCAAAGGATGCCCCCTTTCTGTAATAGTTATGATTTCCTCTGATGTTCATCATGTCCAATCATTGATGGTGAACTTTTCTGAATAAATAGTCCTTTCTCCACCAGTGTCAGTATATGTTGCTTCTCAAACCACAGCCTAAGTAATCTTCTCTTCTGATTGAATTATTAATAACTCTGTTGTCCCTGAACAATACAGGAGTAACACCAACACATGCTGGCAGGGGCCTCCCCATTCACTGTGTGAGGACATTTGGGGGAGAGTCTCAGATCTATGTGTCCATCATGTCTCCCCCTTGACAACAACCGTGTCTACATAAGGAACCTGGTTTCACATTTCCCTGAGCTTTTCATCCCAGCTAACCATCAGAGGAAATCCTTCAAGTAGTGCATTCTGTGACATAACCTTTGTACTATCATTAATCTTATAAAGGTACCACATGCCTAGAACACTATATTGCTCAAGCAGCTTTGTGTGTCAGTGGCATTAAGTTATGCCCATTGGCCAGGGAGCTGAATAAGCACCTGCCTGGCAAGTGGGAGGTCCTGAGTTTGATCCCAAGTACAAAAAAAAAAAAGTATCAAATTGTGCCCATTGGAATACTGATGTCTCAATAATAATTTTTATAATATAAACCTTTTTCTTATTTATAGCACTATATATTGACAAAATATATTTATGGAATACAAAGTGATGCTCTGGTTTTATAATATGGAATAATTGAGCTAAGTAACATACCATCACCTCTAATACTTAACATTTTTGTGATTAGAACATAAGTAATTTATTTTCAGAGAAACTGAAATGTATAGTACTCTGTTATCAACTGTATTGAGTATGCTGTGCTGAAAAAACATCAGATGTATTCCGTCATGGTTTAGGGGTTTGTAAGGGGAACAATATCATATAGGGGAACAATATAATACACATTTTATAATATTATTTTATAAGGAATCAGCCAAGAGTTATATACAAGAAGTGAAGAAAATATATCCACACACTAAACATTAAGGAATCCAGCTGAGGTCCTCTATCTAATGTCCTGCATGAGTCCAGCTGGAAACCTAGAGCTCATAGCAATGCCTCCCACAAGGCCAACTGGAGGCCTGGAGCCCACAAGTCTCATGCAGGCCCACTTCCTGGATCTGTGCTGGGTGGCCCAAAGGACAGCGGTAGAAGCCAGAAAGTCTGTGCCAGCGGGATGAACGACCTGGGTTAGCAAGCTGAGGGATCTGAAGTGGAGCCAGGAAGCAATGCTCAAGGTAAGCACCAGAGCTCCCAAAAAATACCACAGCCATCCTCAGCAGCAATGAGGTCCCGAGCCGCTCCAGCCATGAGGAAAGCTGACTTCCCATCAGGAAAGCCAGTGCGACAAGCTTCTCCAGGAGGCTGAGCAGTGCAGCCTCCAGAGCTAGGAAGTGATGCTCAAGATGAGGACCCGAGCTTCTCCAAAGTTCATCAGGAAGGCCCGCATGTTGAAGTCTTCCAGCAGGACAGCCCAAGAGAACTAGCAGCTTCCAACAGTTCCAACAGCTTCTCCAAACAGCCTCCCTAACAGCGTTCTGGTAGCTTCTCCTGTTCTGCCTTTATGCTGCTGACAATGATCCTCAGGGGGGCCTCCCACACCCAGCACTGTGCTAGTTTAATTCAGCAGGGTGTAGTAAGTTGAACACCAGTTAGAAATCCACTACATATTCCTGTGTTTACTGGAGGCTTTATTCTGCTGCCAGTAGTGTATGGCACAATTTATTCTAAGATTCCATTTGACTTACACCCACTTTTTGTTATTTTTAATTCAAGAAGTCAGTATTCCCTTATCATTTGCAGGAAAACAAAAAAAAAAAAAAAAAAAACATTTTGATTCCAGTTATTTTCCTTCCTACAGTTTTAGAATTGTTTTAAATCCTAAAGCTTCTCCACTAGGACCTCAAACAAGAGAGCTACCATGGATGAATTTGGAGTGGCATATTCCATTTCACTGAAGAATAGTCACAGCCACAGTTGATTAGCCCAAGTAGAGAGAATTAAGCATGGGACTTATTCCATTAAGTCCCATGACTTAATGGAATACCTCCATGGGTGACTTCAAACTTTCTTGTTTAGATAAACATTTCTTCTTGTCATCAGACAGGCAGTGAACCTCTAGACCAATCTTTAGCTCATTACACAGACCACAAGGTGTCTAACAAGTTCTTCATCTTATATCATGAACACTTTGTCTTCCTTCTGGAGGCTTGATGATGCCATATAACTTCGTGAGTCCTACCTACTATGGGGAAAGCTGTTTAAGTACTGAGAAGTTTCCAATGGGTCATAATGCTGAAACACGAGGTTGTAAGCCAAGAAATAACAAGTCAGTTACACAAACAGCCCAATGTATGAGGAGATCTGGAAAGGAAGACAAGCACACATACAAACGTGTACAGGGTGCATCCTCCAATTCCAGGTGCATGTCCTGTCAGCCTAAAACCACTGCACATGAACTTCAACTGATGAAGCCACTGCCTCTTACTCCTAGTTGTGCTATAGTGTAAGAAAAGCTAAGACATTTGATCCTCAGTTAATATCTGGTAAGTCGGAGTCTTGCAAATCCTTCTTAATTACATCTGGTGTTAGTTTTGGTGCCTTTATATTGATGACCCGTGAGAATAGTCATTGCCATGCCAGGTCCTATTCACAAATATGGGGGGGGGGGACATGGGAGAGTCATCCAGGGGGTCCTAGAGCCCAAGCTCGGGAGCCAGGCAAAGCACTGCCCAGGACAAGAACACACTGCTCCTAGTGGAAAGTGGGGACCAAGGATGATGCAGTCCAAATTACAGGCTTACAGAAAGCTTTTGCTTTGTCTAATGAACAGTTTGCTGAATTGGACTCCCTTCCTAAGCCTGATTGGAAAATTGTGCAAGGATGGAGACCCTCAAGTGACTGCAGGGCCTTCTGTCTGAGGCTCTTGCACTCTTTCACACACTCAGCAGCCACTTTCCACTAAGGAGAAGAGTTTACAGTATAAGCAAAACAGACTTTTCAGGAAATGTTCCTCCTAAAAATTACTACCTACAGCAAAATCTTAACAGTGTCAGCTAACAAGTTGCAAATATAGAATTATCTTAAAACTAACTTACTGCAATTATTGCCAAGTAAACCAAGTGTCAACTCTACTTAAAATATATTGAGAAATAAATACCCAAATACCACCTGTTTTGCTAAATAAATACCTCTTAATTGGCATATTGGGTTTTTACCAAACTTGGTATTATTCAAGGATTTCAAAATACCCTGACTTCTGAAGTAACTTATTCAGCACCTCTCCCCACCTCCATGTCTATTTATCAATTTTTATAGTGAGCCCTTATTTTATAGCTATTGCAAGAGTAAAATTTAGACCTAAATATGATCAATCATTAGGTTTTAACTAATGGTGCTTTATTATATGTCTTATAAAAGACAATTTCTTTATATTTTGAACTTTTAAGGTTTCTTTCCAAATATACTTTATTGCATCTTTTTGAATAGGAGCGTTATTTCATGATAATTAGAAATGGATTTTAGAAGTTGAAAAGGAAGAAATAAACTTATAGCAAGATATAAATATCTCCAATAGAAAGCCTACGATGGGTATTCCAGCATATGTATTTACTGTTTAAAGGAAGGTCAGCTGACAAGCCATCCTGTTTTAGTCTTGTGAAGCAGTCAGTAGCGTGCTTGGTGCCTTATCAACTGATTCCAGCATGAGTCTGTGAAGCATATCAGCCTACCCGATTTGGGAAGCTATTGGTAAAGCTCTTTGATGTGTCATCTCTCTTCAGAACCAGCTCGCCCAGGTGTGTGGCTCCCATGAGACTTGGCAGCACCATTTCCAAGCAGTAGCCTACCTTGCTTGCTGTTTCCACGTGCACACACATCTGCTTTTCAGTTCCTTTCTATTAACACCAGAAAAAAATCTTCAAGGCCTACTGCAAAACTCTGTTTCTTTGGTAAAGCCACATAAACCTAAAGGTTCAAACAGAATTAAAAAACTTGTCACTGCCACATGCTGGATCTAACACCAAATCCCAGAAATAATTTTACTAAAGCGCCTCAAAAGTGAAATTCTAGCGACACCAGATGACAATGTAGCTACACCTGACAGAATTGATGTTCTAAGCCATGGAGTCAAAATTCAGAAACTATGTGGGAAATGAACAGCTCAACTTGGAGCAACCAAGGAAGACTTCAGCAAGCTCATGCTAGAAGACGCAGCTGTGCGCAAGGCAGACACACGGGAAAAGCGTACTGCAGGCTGAGACAGAGAGGGGTGCAGAAGCGCGATTGGTAGAAAGAACACCAAGTCCAGGAAGGCTGGAAAGCAGGCCCTCTGTAAGAAAACATGGCAGATAAAGAGGAGAAACTGTACTGGAGCTTGCTAGGCCCTGAGCAAGACTAACCATCCCACCCCTGAGGGAGCCTGCCAAGAACCAGGGACACCAACTGATCCTTCAAGACCAGGGCTTTAGAATGAAGAATCCACTTCCCTAAAGCTTTCTTTGAAGTAGGAAATATTAAAAAAAAAAAAAAAAAAAGTTCCCTTAGTCTCTCCATTTTCCTTCCCACCCTTCTTTATTTTTTGTGGTCCCCCCACTTCTTCTCATGACCAGTAGCTCTGCTGCAGTTGGTGAGATCTCTGCATGAGGTTTCTTCTCCCCGCACGGCTGAGGGAAAGGCGACTCCACAAAGCCAAGTCTTCATGGGCCGACATGCAAGAGCCACATCGATCGTCTTCGAGTCATCAAGTTTCTGCTATGCTACATCCACACCAAACTCACTCAGGAGAGATGGGAACGAAAAGAAAACCAGGCACTATGCTCTCTTCCACAGGGTACTTAAAACAATGTTTCCAAAACTCACCAAGAAACATTTTTGTTTAGTTGAAAATAAACTAAATATAAATCAACTTTCTAGGTAAATTGAGGAAGCTACTTTGTCTTTTGGGGTTTGAGCTTCCCATTAAATAGGAGAATCAGAATGGGATGTTTTAAGGTCTTCCATGTGGTATTTTACCCTTCCATGTTGAATGAAGGGAGCATTCCTGGGGACCTTGAATGTCCCCAAAGGCAGAGATGAACATGGAGAAGGAGGAGGCCTAGACTTTTCTACACTTTCCAAAAAGCTATGTGTATGGCATTTTTTTTCTTGTCTTTATTTTTCATTTATTACCTTTTTTTTAAAACAAACATTTACTTGAGAAATAGTATGGCAATAATTGATATGTCATGACAAGCAGTACATATTTAGAAGACCAGAATGACAGGCATTCCAAGCATGACCCTACTATTACACATTGCTATCTTCAGTGCAGTTGCTTAGTTCACAGGGATCAGCATAGTTAGTCAGGATGAGAATCCTACCAATTAATTGCTAGTTTCAAAAATATGCTGCAGGGGGCTGGTGAGATGACTCAGTGGTCTAAAGCACCTACTTAGAACAAGCTTAGCAAAGCA